>OY740768.1:78128130-78143130 GCA_963513935.1 Aphrophora alni | reverse complement strand
AAGGTTATATCGCATGAAAAAGAAAATATATGAAAGTAATTGTGCTTGGATCATTACAATAACATTCTAGAATTAGTAATTATAATTGTTTTTGGCAAAAAGTCAAAGATACTCCAATCTTTTATTGCAAAATGTCAACATCATTAGAAAATCTAGTTCTTTTAAGAAGAAGTAAGCTACAAAGTTTGCTGAACTTCCGTCATGTAATGGGGAATCAAGACGAAGTTTCTAGTGGATTACCTCGTACTGGTGGAGTAAATTGAGCACCCCTATTTCAATTCTCTTGTTAGAAGAGGTGCCAAGTTGGAAAGATGAATGAAAGTTGGATCAGGAAATGTGGAAACAGTATTGATCCCTCTTACGTGATTTTAAATGTATGTGAAACTTAAATTAATATAATACATAACCGAATTGTTTACAATTGATATACGTGATAAATAGCAGAATAAATTGATAAAAGAGCTGTTTCAAATAATTATAATTTTTCAGGCCTTACTATCATTTATTTGATATCTTTAATTAAAAATTGGTATTGAATAAATAAATCTAATCTTATTTCTATCTACTGGTACAATAAATCAGTATTGTGTTGATTGTTGAAGTGAGTTGAATAATCAGAGACATTCAGACAGCCACTTAAATCAAAGCATGACTGCTTCAAGTATATTCAATGGAGAGTCCTTTGTTACCATGTCACAGTCGGGAACTATTGTTGTGAATCATCCACAATTTTAAACGAATTAATCATTAGTAAACTAAAGTTCATAGTTCATAATTATTATAGGTGAGTTCAATGTTTATATGTTGACAAATCGTATACTCTGCAGACGATTGCAGGATTTTTTGCAAACATTCGACTCGAATTTGGCATTGATTGACTATCCTACACATATTATGGGAACGTCAGCTTCCGCTATGAACATGCCATCACTAATTTAACCAAAGATCAATTATCGGTTAAAATGGTGAAATATGGTATCGCTGGAGTTTATCTCTTCAGACAGGTGAACATAACAGTGCTCTATTAAAGTTTTACTGCCTGAAAAATTTGGGAACACGTTTAAAAAATTAAAAACATACATAAAGAAGTCTCGGTATTTATAAACAATTTTGAATTCAGTTTATATATCCCATGTACCTTTAAAAAACACAAGTAAAACATAACAAGATATGCATAATAATTGGATAACAGAAGGTATTTTAGTATCCTGTCAAAAGTCAAAATTACTAGCAGAAATAAATAAAATTAATAAAAGTCATAATTTGAAAACTTTTTTATTATATAAACTACTGTGTAAAAAGTTGTCATACCAGTTAAGCATATGAAGTTCACAAACAATTAGCAGCTTCTGATATTTTTTTAAAAATCGGCTGGAAGATAATTAATGTTAAGGAAGCCGAAAACTCAAATGAAACAATTACTTTGAAAATAGATGGAACCAGTATTCTAATCCAACAAAGGTGTCGGATCTACTAAATGTTATTTTGTTGTTGCTAATGTGGGTAATCCAGAACCTAAAAAAACAAACTATATTTTCTCTTTCCTCGTCCATAGTATTGTTCCTGTGTGAAAAACGATATTGTTTAATAAATTAAAAGTATAAAGGATTGGAGATTAACCACTTGATTAGCTTAAGTCATACATGAGAAAGATAAAACTAATGGTTCAGTTCGTAAATGTTTTATCCGATCAAATTGGACTAAATTATTGAGTTCTACAAAGCTCCATTCTTCAAATATATAATATACACTTCAGTGTGAGAGTGGTGGTCTAAGTCAGAATGTTGATGATACGACTATAAGTCTTAAAGACCACCTATATTGCGATGTCGAAGGTAATTCATTTATCCTAATATTCTTACCAGAATTTTGTATAAAAATAACCCATTGAAGGCCAAATATGTGGTCTAGTTTGAAACTTGTCTTGGTGAAATAAGCGATTCGGATATACCGTTGAAAAGTATATAAATATCGGTAGTTTTTATAAAATTAGAACACCTGTAACAATTTAATATTTTAACAAAGATTTCAAAACATTAACTTTTTTTTATGTTTGAGGGTTTGTAAATAATGCATATTCTCAATTTCAAAAACGATATTGCGTATGTCTATTAGGAAATGACCTAATAATTTTATAATTTAGTTCATAGAAATGAAGTAAGTACCTAGATGAAAAATAAAGTGACAAAATAGAATTTTTAATTGAAAAGTCACTTTTCTCTTCAAAAAAGGCAAAAAATTATATCTCAAAGACGAAGAAAGATAGAATGGGGCATTTTGTTATAAATAAAGTGTATCATCTGCCAGATTTGTTTAGCAAGCACATTGTTCACCATTCAGACTGTATATGTTAATATAGTTTATATTAAAATTGATTTCATACGTTGTTTTAGATTTTATATATTTTATGCCTTTATATTAATTTATTATCACGTGCTTGTGACTTGCGACATTTAACTTGTTTCATTGTTGTTATAATCAATTGTTGTTGCAAAACAATATAAAATTATAAAATGGGACAAAAGTAAATAATAAAAAATAAATCTACTGCCAGATTTGAAACAGTTCTTAGAATGTCAATTTATGCTGTTTGTAACATACATATTTGTGTTCATTATAAATAACATGATTTACAAAATAACATAATAATTATACATGATGTTCATTTTATAAATTTTACATTTTTCTTAATTTTAGTTTTGTTTTACAGAAATATTTTAAACGTGCTATTTTTTTTTTTTTACTTGTAAATAATTTGTAAATTTAACTATTTTTGACATACATGACATTGAAAATCCTAATCGAAAACCATTTTGAAAAGGTTAATTGAAAAACTATCATATTTCGTTTACTCTGCAAAATAATAGTATAAGTTATTTTGAAAAAAATAGTATTGACATCACAATTCGTTTTGGATAATAGAGTAATAATTAATTACAATATCAGGATAAATTGATAACAAATAGTGAAATTTTGAGTATTTTTATTTTGTATTATTTTGTGTTTTGTATTTTTTTTTCGTATTTGGGATAACTTTAATCGTTTTAATGGGACGTCGTTAGTTGCATAAATGGAATTTTTCAAACACACAAACAGCAGTTATAAACAATAACCTTGTGATGTTTTTTCATTTTAACCAAAGGGAATTAATCGACCTGAATAACACCATAACAATATCAGTCTAAAATACTTCTAGCTAATTGCTCATATTTAAACTGTTTCACAATACATTGTTCTAAATGCTTAGGCCCCCTAATGTGGAAACAATAAGAACAGTGTTTCAAACTTTGCTGTTTATATTATGTAGATAATATTTTATTTACAAGTTCCTGTGATATACTGAAAGAGTGACATAATATTTTTAAATTATTCATATGTATTAATTTTTCATACGTGATGAGTATATTAATACATTGACTATTACAACAAAAATATAAAAATATCTACCTAAGAAGCTATTCTACTAGAAAGTACTAAAATCAAGATATTCCAAACTAAGGGTACGCTAACACGACTTGGTTCTTTGGGCCTCACAACATGAAATCTATTGATCTTTATTTTTAAAAAATCGGTTTTACTAAAAGTAATCATAAATAACATAAGAAGCTTATTCTTTGATATGTAGAATATATATTACCAGTCTTTTTTATATAGTCGAGTAATTACTTACAATAATAAATTACACAGTATGTGTGTGTGTGTGTGTGTGTGGTAGTAGACATGTATATTTAAAGTGTAATTTTTCCCCTCGCCTGAACTCATTGTTTTATGATAATTATAGATTAAGACATGTGTTTGTAAAGTTGTCAAAAGAGTGTTGGTTCTCTTTATGTTCATTTCGTGTATTCGCTCCTGTCTTTATAAAATTTTCCAGCTTATTGGTAGAGATTTAGTTTTCATTTTCGTCGTAAGAATTTGTTGGTTCATATTACCAGCTTCTTAGAAATATCATACCATATAGATAGGATTGTGTCGATCATTTATTCAATGCATAAATTGTTGTTATAATAATAATAATAATTGTAAATAAAAATATTGCACTTCTTCCACCTGCAATCGTTTCTTACTACATTTATAGTCGGTTTAACGTAAACTCCATAGGTCGGTGGAACCTTTTTCGTGGGTGTAGAGCAGGTATGTCATGTGTTCTGTAAGGTCATTAATATGAGTTCTGGCATACATGGATTCACTGATAAATTCCCCCACAACTAGAAGTTGCTCTCATGGAATCAAGACAGATAAGTATACTAAACAAAGCACTATCTCTTCCAATCCAACATTTGAATTAAAAATAAGTGGGTGCATGTTTTCTTATCAACAGTTACATTAGGATCATAAAACAAATATATATATATATATATATATATATATTGATTACTCAAAACTTAGAAAATTCACACCGTAAGTTAACATAGGTACTTCAAAAGAATTCTCTCGTTTCATGGGGGTTATCTGAAGCACAAATGGCTAATTATACTTTTTTCACTTAAATGAGATGTGTCATCATCCGAGAAAAGAAACAAAACAAAGAGATAAATATTTGTATAATTATCTCGAAAATTTGGGCTCCAAGTAGTAAAGGAGTTTTGTGTGCATCAGAAAGTTCTTGTAAATTTCGAATCTAGTATTTTGTTATCAAAGTACGTACAATTTAAAAAAAAGAAAAAGATCTTCAGAAATGTTAGCTTTCTGTGTTAATCTAGTAGTTTAAGTATTAAAGCTATTCAGGATTTAATCTTGGATACATCATTGTCTTCTATTCGAACACTTCTAAATCATAATTTCTAGTAAATTGACAGGTTATTGGTTTAGAACATCGTTGTTATAAAGTTCTTGAAATTTATCACCCACTACTGATTGTGAATGAAAGATCTTCGTTCAAATGGAAATCTTCCTACTTTCTTTTAAACAAAAACGTTACGCCATATTTAATCCTAGATGGAACCAAAATTTTCAAGATTTTGTGATCTTCACATAAGCGATAACACCTTTATGAATACACAATTACTGTAGTTTCTAGGATCTCCAGGTAATAATTACCCTTATAAATCCATTAAGTGAAGTGGACGTTAACTTCGACAATAAACTTAGTTGGCCTAAGCAAATAAAAACCGCAACTGATAAAGCTTGCAAGGCAGGATGTGATGGCGACAGCTTATAAAACTTATGGAACATGCTTCTGAATTCATCGCTCTTTCTTCCGATATTAACCTAAGGAAATTAGAGGTTGTCCAGAACAACGCACTTCGAAATATAACTGGTGGAGCAACATTGACACCAATAACTACGATGCAATTACAATTGGAAGTGGAGCCACTGCAAAGCCGCAGGGAGAAGTCAGTACTCAAGTTCTGGGAGAGGGCAAAGAGAATCGACTACAGACACTGGAAGAAATACAAACCTGCGACATCGCGACTCAAGACACAAACATCACCACTGATTCAGATGAAACAACTGAGAGTTGAAAACAATCTGGAACTGGGGCAAACATCTAAATTCCCAACCTGCCACACAGTTTTCCCAGCATTACCTGTGGGACAACTGTCGCTTCTAAATCATAAAGACTCAAAGGCTGTTAGTACCCCACATCCTAGAGGCCGCTGCTTTGGAAACAATTGCGGAACTATATAGCAAAGACAACTGGATCCATGTATACACTGATGGATCATTGATGAAACATGCCTCTGGAGCTGGCTTCTACAGCGACCACTTTGAGGGCTGCAGCCCTGTCGGTGTTAACGCTAACAACTTTGATGGTGAGATTGCGGCGATAGTACAAGATGCTGAAAAACTTTGTTCCATCTCTGGCAAATCAGCGCGAGTTGTGTTTTTCGTGGATTCGCATGCCGCCATAATAGCGCTGACTAGTAATACCCCCACCGACTGTTTGCATGCAATGAACGGGCGAAAGGCCGTGGCAGGTATGATTGAAGAAGGGTTGTACATTGTGCTACAATGGAACCGTAGCCATGTCAGCATTGAGGGAAATGGAGCCATGACTACCTGCAAGCCCACTTATGTAAAATAGGATTAGCAGCCTCATAAATTTTCCTTCGTGCAACCGTCACTTGATGGAAAGCCCACACCTTCAGAACTGCACTGCTCTGCAAGAAGTGGAAGAGCGAGGTCAGCATTGTTTCTACTGGGAAGCTAGGCGGAGAATGGCAGAGATGCCAAGTTCTGGCATTGGATAAAGTAACGTAAAGTAAAGTTAGTTTATTGAACCAAAATCAATAAAACAATTTATATTAACTAAATAATGTAGTCAATATTCCCTAATATAACAATTAAAGCAATCCTACAAGTAAAACACACTTTCCAGATACAGATCTACAATAAGGGTGCGGAATCCAAATAAACATAATGTGTTTGTGGAGTCAATAACAAAATAGTAAATTACTGACGTTAAATGTTATATTTCATGTTTAATCAGTTAATGTTTGAAGTTATTAAAATTAAATGTATGTACGAGTAAACAGCTATTTCATTATACCAAAGCTCTTCTATTACATACTGCTGTTTGTTTAGGCACGGTATTCTGAACATTTTATTTAAGGGAAAGCAACTGTTGAAAATGTATTTTGTTGTAATAATGTAAATTTTCAGTAATTGCAAAAACTGAGTGTAAGGATAGTTTAGCAAATGATTATTTCACTAATAACAGAAATTGCATTTTAATATAAGAAACTAACTTTTTAACTAACTCCATTGACTAATTATATTTAAAAAAAAAAAACTATAAATAAACCAGCAAAAGTAACCACATTGCCTTATACTGCCCCCTTAGAACTTAATTAAAAAGCAACGGTGCTATACTGCACTGTTCACCCCATAACTAACACCGTTAATCATGTTTGCTCCACAACTACGGAATTAATCTTGTGCGATGAAATTTGCAATATTTATACACTCTTGATGAACATTTATTTATAGTACATTATCCTAGTGAATTAAAAACAAGTGAGCTATAATAATTTGTCACATTACTTCAGACAGAAGAAAACTTCTATCACGTTAACCAATGAAATAGTGTATTTTTTAAATATTCTCAATAATATGTTTCTTTGTGTTATTTCAATAATTTTAGTTTATACCTTTACGTAAACACGAGGTCTAGATTGAAACTCGATTCTAAAGCGTATACGTAATTAAACATATTTATAATTTATATGTAAACAATGTTGAAATTCAGTCTAGCATGTTGTATAATGTAAGATATTAAACTAGGTAATGATGATTTTCGTGCAAAAGACACTTTTCTCAGATATTTTTGGCCCATTCGAAAGTACGACTGTTAGTTTTTGTCATTATTTCTTATGCACAGAAATAAAGACTTTCAAAGGACAAGGTAATGACCACATAAAGTCAATAGAACGAAATGACTTATAATAAATTTTGTGCTATAAACTCTAAACCCAGAGCACATTTTAAACTTACAATTTTTATCGTTTATACACATACGTTACGAGCAATAATTAACGTAATATATATTTCAGAATGACTTTAAATTGGTTGTGTATTTTTTTTTTTTTTTAATCTACTTCAAAAGAAGTTAAAATTAAAATAACAAACATCGAAAAATGTAATCACACGTATAAATATTTAACCTTTCTTTTGCTTATAATTTTGCGTATAATTATAAATGTCACGAATCATTTTATTATTTATAGCAATCACAAAATGTCTAATTTATAATTAATTGTGAATCAATTTAAAACATTTGTAATATTTATAGCCCTAATAAATATAAGGGAATCAATACATTCTCCGAAATTCAACGGTCATTATTGGAAGACAAAGAAAACAATTTATGGATCATATGTTCTTCTAACAAAAACCTGAAACTGCGGAAGTGCAAATGATTAGCAAACGTCTTGCAATTAAACGTGTGTATGAAGTCTATTTGGGTATTATGCGATTGTTACTATTATTTTTCTTTGTTTTGAGTTGCTCTGGGGTCTGGCAATAGTTTTGGGGACAAATTTGTTTTCATTCTTATCATATTTTAGAATGATAGTAGTTCTCATTCAACAACAATGTTGGTCACTAGATTAATAAAAATCAAAAACGGGTTATATAAATTTTTCTACGCTTGAGGTACATTCGATGATTATTTCAGATATAAGTCATCAAAATGTAGTATTTTCTTAAAATTATGGGAAATAGTACAGTGGAAACACAAATCAACTTCTTGATTAAAAAAGAAATATTGAATAATAATTTCGTACGAATAAAATAGCTGTAGACCCTTCTGATAACCTTATAATCGAAATATCCATCAGAGTATTTGAGGTAATGAACTAAATAAATTAATGTTTTTATTGTGTTTTTAGTTATTGATCCTGTAATTATGGCTGGAGGAATTACCAACCATTATTGTAAATTTCACTAAGGTGCGTTCTCATTGAACGTTGTATATTTTTTACATAAAAAATCAATAACGGTCAAAGATTAAATTATCATCTTAGATACTTTAGTAAACACACTTAATTCTCCCACGCCTTCACTCCGGTTGTACATTATGTACCTTATGTGGTCTGTACATTTTATTAACCCTGGTATGAAGCAGTAACTTGGATAATGACAACACTCATCAGACACGACAAGAGTTTTGTTAAATTGGTTTACTTTGACATTAATGTGTGTGTGGTTACAGCACTCACCATAATTGCTGTCATCTCAGTCGAGAGGCTTTTAATCTCATTTTAACTACCCCAACCCCTTCCAGTCAACACTATAAATAGAAAACTACGACACTACAAAGGATATAAACAGTAATGTTTATCTGCTATGTCTTTTATTTCACAACTTATGTTTTTGTTTTTTTTAATAAAGTTAAAGGAAAACCAATTCGATTTTGGAAAAAAATAGTTATTTAGATAAATCCTTTAATTTTTTTATTTAATAAATTTATATGTAATACATGCAAGTAGGCTACACAAATCTTATTAATTTCAATGTTTAATTTTATGAAAAATTGAATGAATTCTTCTTTTGGTTCATTCATAACTAACAAGAAAGATCAATTTTTACTTTTTTTTAAATTTTCTGTGGTGTGTACTGTGGTGTCTCTCGCCTTTTTACTTATAATATACCCTTCCAATTGAACACATGGTTATGAATATTTCACAAATATATTTTTAATTCACGACTTTTTACATGTCACATAAATAACTGAAGTACTTTGTGTAATTTAATGTCTTATTCACAGGAAATACTGCAATATATTTAAAAAATAAAACCTTGTACAATTGATGGTAATAGGGTGTCCTTAATATTATGAATCAATACATTTAATTTATGGTTACATCCCCTGGAAATAAAGAGCTATATCCTAAGTTATTATATTTATAATAAACGTTATTATATATTTTTTTAATATATTTTGGAACTCAATTATATTGGTTAATTACGTAAAATTAAGTTCAAACGTAATAACACACTGAAAATGATAATTAGTCTAATAAACAAATCGGAATAATGGGGGAAATTTCTGAATATGTTAAACTTGCACAGGTTTGTATAAAACAAGCCTCATTTCATTTGTAACTTAATATAGTCTCGTATAATTAAACTAGTGAGCGTAATTATTGTAATACATTCTTTAAAATCGGAATTTGGAAACATGGAGTTTTTTTTTACTTACTGATTTTTAATTTCATAAACAAAAATCTAAATCTATGGGATTCATTACTTTTTCACACCCAAAAACCTACAATCCACATCAATTTATTTTTCAAGTATAACTTTTTTAAATAATATAAAATGTTATAGATAGTATAAATTTTTTTTAATATTCTTCAGTTTACAAGTTTACGTATTTTTTCAATTAAAATCCTTAATTAATAAATAAATGAAAAATTACAAAGTTTGATATTTCTGTCGGTCATATTTAAACCGTAAATTAATGTTATATATTTTTTAACTAAAATTCAATATCAACTGCGCAATAAATCTACTAGAACTAGATTATCATTCTGAAGTATTACTTAAATTATTTATTTAGAACTATTGTTAAACTAATAGCCTAATATCTTACTAGTTCTTTATTTTAGTTTAAATTAGTACTACTTCGTCAAAAAATAGTGTGTTTTATTAACGTATTTCGATTACGGGATTGAATGGCGAGTTGCAAATTATTATTAATGTATCAGGTGATTAATTTATCTAGTCTAGTTGTTTTATATAGAACTACTACTTATTTATAAAATTTCATAAATATAGATGATAAGAGCCTAGAAGTGGAATGTGTGTTTTTTATTTCTACTTCTTGGAGGGGAGGTGCAATCAAAAATTTCATTTTTAGTTGTAAATTCAAAACAGCTTCAATCCTCTGAAGGTAACTCGACCATCCGCTAGAAGCAATTCCAACTACATTTAAAAATAATTCGTCAAAATTGTTCATCACGTTTTGAGAACGTAAATTTACTATGCTTTAATTGACAAGAATTAATCAAATACAAAATTAATTTGATAATTTTAGTTGATATTAAAAGGTAAAACAACAACATAAGAATAATAATAATATATGACATGTTACATTCTGTACTTTGTTCTGTACGTTATTTATATTTTTTTTAATAATAACAAGTCTAAGCATACATACTTTTGTGAGTTTTCATTACTATAACAACATTATAAAACTTATCAAGTATTTTACATTTGACAAAGTAAATAATATTTAATAACTTATATGCAATTGTTTTAGATCTGGTCCATAGCACTCTGTCCATTAGTCACTACTAAATTATAGCAATAGTTTTTTGTCCTGTTCTTGGAATGATCTTCACTGGCGGTAGAGAGCTATAATATTTCTGTTATTAATCCTTTGTTATATCTGTTTCAATTTCTTTTGAAACTATTTGATTACTAAGTCAGGTTGATTACCTTATTTTTTCCGTTAGTATTTTAATTTGAAATGTGTCTTAAGTACTCAAATTTAAATGAATAAAAATGTCTTTATCTATATGATAGATTTCATCTAAATAAACATTTATTATAAATCCTAATAACAAATCTAATCAGTTGTCTAGAGTATAAAGAGTTTTAAGCGGCTCATAACATAATAATATGTGCTTCTTGTAAAACACAATTTAATTTTTTTACACAATTGGTTTTGGTATCAATACAAATATGACTTGGTTTTCCAGAATCAGTTATCATATTATTTCGATAAATTTCCTTGTTATTTTAGTTTGATAGAGGACCAATTTATAATTTGACTATATTAAACAATTTTTAAATAGAAATTAAGTTAGTACTGTATTTTCATTGTATTTTCTAATTGTTCAAGTTTTTTATAGAACAAAATCAATGACCGTCATGTTCATTATTTCATTAATGTAAATTAAAAACTTCTATATAGGTAACGTAAACACAGAAACGAAATAAATATCTAAATTTCTCCTTCGAATTGAAGCTATCAAAAGATTACAAGTACATGGCATGAGATAGTAAACGAAACTTTTAGTTTAACTCACTTAAACCACTTGCTTTATATGTAGAATATAAGTGCTAAAGAAAAAAACATAAACGTGTTTTGCATATGAATTAATTATGAGGAAATTTAAAAGGAAATATACTAACACAGATTAAGATATAAATAAATTAAATTATCTACTATTTAGTGTTTTCAGTATTATGATAACAAATGGGCACTGAAATACATAACAAGATGAACGAATTTTTTAATGTCATTCTCTTTGTCCAACCTAGGAAAAAGATGTCATTTTTGAAGATATTTTGTTTACGTTTATGCATGAATTTAATAACTTTGATAAAAATATATAAATAATTAAAATGTCTAATAAATTAGGTAGCCTAGTTTCCCCAAAAAATTTAAAATACTCAAATAATGTAATACTATTGTATTTACTTAAAACATACTCTTCATCAATAAGGATGAAGGAAGTTCCGGCTCAATGTTCCGCTGCCTCTTATAAGATTTTTAATTTTTTTTTTTTAAATAGGATCGAAACACTATCACATGATTCAGAAATTGAATCCTCTTGGCACAAAACTAAATATTAACCAAGGTAATTCATGTCAATAGTTTATTATACAATGTTAAATCCTTAATATTTTTTTTTCAGGAGAATGTACTCTGTGGATTATTATTGTATCTTTAAAAATATTCTACTCCAAGAAATGGCAGGTTTCTAAAAGTTAATAATATACAAATGAGACCTATGCTTTGTCGGAAGAGTACTTCAGAGTTCTCCTTTTGTTAAATTATTCAAAAAACGCAGGAATAAACAATGGAGTTCTTAACAAAACATCAAAGCCGAAACACTTAAAGCCTCAACCCTCCCTCCGTGTCTTTTTTTTCTAACAGAGCATCTCTAGTTATAGCACATGCATAATTTGACTTCTTAATGTGCTGGTAGGGAGATTATACAAAGTACAGAGTATTTGTGCGATATTTTATAATGATTTTGAAGTTAGGTGATTACCAGTTTTAACTCGACCGTTTGTTGTTTGTCTTTATATTTGATTCTTTATTAAGGAGATCTACAAAACCAATATCGTCTTGGTGTTGTACAATATGTTAAAGCTGCGTTCCATATGTTACAAATTATGCCACAAAATAACTGAGTTTTGTGAAAATTAAAGTAAGGGTAAATATTTTAAAACAAAAATCAACTTGATCATCTAAAAATATACTTTTGTATTTAGTAAAGTGGATTTGACCATCTAAAATAGACAATTTCAACATAAAAATCACGACTTATTGTGGGTAAAAGACTACAAAATCAATGTTCGATATTGTATTCCAATGTAATTTAGTTGTGTACTTCGAAATTTAGTTGTGAATTTTGTATTTAAAAAAAAAATATTGTGTCATGTACAAGTTTTTACATGCACTAACAAATTGTTTCATTAGGATTAATACATATCCTCTCGATTAAATTACATTAAGTGTAATAACTATGCAATTTAACTGCACCTTCAATCATTTAGTCAATAACTGATCAATTATATGACAATACATTGTAGCAAATAGACTGCAGAAACAAATCAGTTCAAACAAACGTCACTAATTACCAAATAGTACAACAAACTTCAATAATTTAAAATTTAAACGCTCGTTTCCGAATTCAAATACAGTCAAGTACATGATCCAGAGCTGAAATTGACATTTTAAAAATAAACTGGATATTATGACGTAAATAAAAATTCATAGTACTTAATATATTACTATTATATATTAATAATAAATTATTACTATATATAAATTATTATAATATTTATAATAGGGAAATGAATTTCGTATAAAAATTAGGAATACAAGTCTAAAGGAAAGACAAGACAATAGAATATTATCAGTAATCAAACATTTCAATTGAAAGTAATAATAGGTATAGTCTATCTATCGACTATACATAGGTAAAAAAAACATCCAAACGAATAATAAGATAAGGGGCAATTGAAGCAGAATACATCTGCTTAGCACAAAAATACGAATACAGGTTACTTAACCACGTCAATCATAATATCCTTCAACTTTAAATCAAGAAGACTGACTGAGAAGGTAAAAATAAATTTTTTAAAACACACAGGATCTTGTGTAGTGAAGTGCTAGTTATCTGTGCATTAAAGATCAATTTAATAGAGGTTAAAGATACACATCCCTTTAAGTAATTATTTCTTAAATAAACTTCACATAGTAACTTAGGTTAGGAATACAGGTTGGCTAGTTGTTTATTTATAAAGCTACCTGATTTTTTCAACTACACATTTCGATTCTTTTTTTCGGGAATGGTTTGGAGTTAGATCAAAGTAAAGTCACAAAGCAATAACGTTGTTAGATAAGATTTAATCCTAAAACATTCAGTTTTGGTAAGAAATACGGATAGTAACATAATCCTAAATTAAATTTAAATTATTCTAATTTTAATATATATATACCGATATATATATATATATATATATATATATATATATATATATATATATATATATATATATATATATATATATATAAAATAAAATATATTGAACAGTTATAGAATATAAACCTATAAAAATATTTAGGGATAAATAGACATTTCTCCATAAATGGAAAAGCTGCTCATTTGCACCGATCCAGTTCAACTTAATTTATTTAAATGTCTGCGCAGATTGCAAGAAAACAAATTGAGGTTAAAGTCATAACATGGTGAGTTCACAGCCTGGTTGATTTACTGTTTCTTCCTCTGTATTATAGATTAATTAATTTCAGTAGACATTTCCTGGCATTTAAATTATAATTACGACACTAAGATAATTTATATCGTTAATTTAACTGTTTAGAAACATATAAAGTTAATTAGCTTTTATTTCCTGTATTAAAAGGGTTGATTAGGGTTTACATTTTATGAAATTGTATGGGTAAGGTATGTTAGCAAAAACAAGTCGATATCTTATTAGGCGAAAATAATGTTGAAAAATCTATAGAAAAAAATCTCCTTTCTTTCATCTTTAGGGGTCGACTTCTAAAAATTACGCCTTACAGGGTTCTTGTTTTATAGAAGGATACTCATCAAATTTCCGTATACATATTATGTTTGCTGTATTATTATGTGTTTGTTTAAATTTCGCTATTTGGCTAAATTACAATTTATTAATATTTAGATATCTCACTTACTTGGCTGCCAAATGAATTTTAAAGTATATATGCATTAACGGAATATATTTATTCTATAACTTACCTGAAATCTTGTTAGAAGTTTTAAAAATTATGAAATTATTGCAATTATCATGTTGTAAACCATACAATAATACTGCTTCATGGCTATTGGAAATTTTTTATCTGTTTGTTGCGCAGTGTATATATAATAGCTGCCGTATGCTCTCCAACTGCCAGCAACGTTGCCGCATTTCTCTACATCAAATGGTTAGTCCAATCAATTATAGTTGTTGATATGAGATTCATAGCTCACTTCTGTTCACGACTGCCCTGTTAAATTATCATGTGACAGCACAAAAGCTTAGAGATAATAATTTAAGGTTATTTTCGGG
>OY740768.1:76002148-76216055 GCA_963513935.1 Aphrophora alni | reverse complement strand
AGATCTAACTCAAGACTGCATGAAAATAAATGTAGATCAAGTTAGAGTATGTTATCCTATGTACTGTCCCTCCACCAATTAATTTCCGTAACCAATGATTATAGATCGCTTGTGATTTTCGTTGTTGCCAAAATGTGTTATTCCATTAACCCAGATCGAATTTATGTAACATTGAGGCTCAGGAATGATAGATGGGTTGGGCTTACATTTTTTTTAACCTATTATTATTATTTTAATTATAGTCATTTACTTCCTAAAAACAAGAAATTTTAAAAGTACTTTATTAGGTTATTAAAATGTAAAATATATCCTTAAATTTTTTTTTTTAATCTAAACTTCAATATACTGTCACTGTAATGCTTTATATTTCAAGTATTAAAATGGCCTTTCGGATGTAGGAACAATTGCAACATCTATCATAAATCTATACTCATGTAGAAAACTACTAGGGATCCGTGGAAAAATCTTCTATGTCCACTGTTTTTAAAAATGAATTATTGTATCTACATGGTTGCAAATTCAACCCTTCATTGACTGGAAAAAACTTGTATGTGTTACTGAAACACTTTACTTTTATAGAAATATAAATTAAAATATCCTAAGTGTGCAGTTAGCAAAAAATGTTGTGGTAAAAACCTCCTACGAGTATAGACAATAATAAGAGGTAGGCCTATATCACAATTTATAACTGCCTCCTTCTGAACACAGGAAGTTTTCTGTTTTCATCCAACTCATTATTTATAGGATACATAGTACAATACCATATTATGTCAGTTTGGTGTAAACCGTTATTTAATATTAAAGAGATAGGAGTAGTCTATACACAGTAAAAGTCTTAAATGTTAAATAGTTATATTGAGTGAGATCCTTCATATGATTAACTTTTTAGGTAAGTTATGATTTTTTAATAGACTAAAAAAGGTAATGGTAAGCAAAATGTTGTGAAATGCACATGTTCAGAATAACCAACAAAAACAAGTAAATACAAAAATAATATTTATTTACTAACTATAATTTCATAGAAATACCTCCCTCTTTTATAATATTTTGTAACAAAATCTATTACAATTCTTATTATTGCATAAACTTTTAATAAACTCACCATTAATGTTAAATATACAGTAATTGTAAACTATAAAATGTTTATTTTCTAAACAATTTTTGTTTATTAACTTTAAACAATGCTTGTGGATAGTAACTTTTAACATAAAAAAGGTACCGTAACTTTTTTCTTTTTTTTTTAATATTTATTTTTTATGTTCTAATAAACTTGCAATAATTGTAAAACCTCTAGCAGAAAAAGTGAAGACTAAAATAAAAATTAGTGTTTAAATTATGTATCCCTATTTTGTCTAATAAAAAGAGACACCTAAATGTGAATTAGGCATATTTAATAAGCATTTTGACCATTTGAAACTAATAGCTATGATACAAATTCAACTATTTTTGGTTTATGGATAATATAATGTCTTTGAGATGTGAAAAAAATGTTGTTAGCAGCAAATATTGATGTGGATAAAAATATTTAGAGTTGAATAAACAAAACAAAAAATAATCCAAAAAAGCAAACAGTTCAAAGTCATGTTCCTTCACAAGATTTTCCAACAGACCCAAGCCTAGACCATTTTGAGTGTAATGAGTATATTTGTTAATTTTTTTGGCGGGCGACAATACCAGTTGGTTTTGCAAATACAGAAGATTAAACATTACAAGACACAATTAAAAAGTTCTAGATACAGTAAGTGCAAAAATATCTGTTATAATTGATTTTTGTGAAAATGAAATTGAATTACTGGATTTAGATGCAAAAAAATTTATTAAAATTTTTTCTGAGTTGTTTCTCCGAAATAAAGTTATGTGGAATCAAACTTTCTATCTGTATCTGACATGCATACTGTCTATGAAAAATTATGTAAAGAACAAAGAATTAAATCAGTTGCAAGAATATTTTTCATGAATATTCTAACTAAAGAAAAATTAAGGTTCATAAACCTCACAAGGAGCAATATGATATCAGTCGTGGATGTGAAGACTGAATCTCGGGAGGTCTACCAAAAGCATATACCCATGAAAAATTAAGTCCAAGATTCAAAAAATAAGAGAAAGAAAGTACTGATGAAACACATTTAGTTTTAACAATGGATCTTCAAAGTGTTTTGCTTTGCCTTAGGACTGAATCTTCAAAAATGTATTACAAACAGAAACTTCAATTACATAATTTTACTATTTATTTCCTAAATGACAAACCTGTTATATTGTATGTTTTGCATGAAGCCAATGGAGATGTTTCAATGAATGAATTTACATCTTACATCATAGATTTTCTGTGTAATCTGACTAGCAATTATAAAAAATATAAAAATCACCTTTATATCGGATGATTGCTGTCACCAAAATAGAAATAAAGTTTTGGCTAGTGCTCTTAGAGATTTAGCATAATTTGGTAACTATTGAACAGATTTATTTAGAGAAAGGACATACAATGGTGGAGTGTAATGATGTTCACCCAACTTTTGAAAAAATGTTTGTTCCACTATTAAACTCTCCAAATGATTATATAGCACACTTTACTATATAGTTTGTCGTTGCTATATTCAATCTTATGAGTTCATTGAAAGTTCACTAAAAAGTTTATAAGGAGTTCTAATTTAGAAAATGTCTTAAGCTTCCCAAAATGTTCTGATGTACTTATTTTGTGATTAAGTAGCTCACTCAAGATTAGTTTCTTCTATTTTAAAATTACCATTAATGATGTTTACTTTCTCTGTCTCTTAATCTCGGGTTCTTGGTTTATTAAAATAATAATCTTGAATTTCCTTAAGTACAAATTTTATCCAACTGTTTTAAATGCTGTCCTGAGTCCAAGTGATGATTCTTATTGTTGTCTCCTCTTATTGTTGCTTAAGTTCTCTTACTCCTTTCTTCATCTTCTTTTAATTTTAACTCCACTTTCACTTCACTCTTATTTACAAAATGATTGAAATGGCAGGTGCTTTGTGAAATGTGCTATGTAAGAGATTTCGTATGATCATGATTATTTTGAATGAGATCAGGGTTTGAAATTTATATGAGCCCTGGAGATGATTTTCATATAGAAAACTAGCTGATGGCTTCAGTTTCCATCTGGGGATAGTTGAGATAGTTTCATAAAAAAATATTTTTTTAGCACAATCCAATGGTGGTGCTATGAAAATAAAGTATGTCCAAATACAGCAACACACCAATTTTGATCAAAATCTACCCATAAATAACAAAGATATGATACTTGTTTTAGGGGTAAAAAACACCCTTGGAGTATAACATTTTTCAAAACCCTTTCTTAGTTCGCTTCTACAGACCTACCCCAAACCATGTTAAAAAATTCAAAGCTCTAGGCTTCTTGGATCCAGAGATTTCGTGATCAGATAATGTGTTTTGACTATTATATATATATATATATATATATATATATATATATATATATATATATATATATATATATATATATATATATATATATATATATATATATATAGATAGATAGATAGATAGATAGATAGATAGATAGATAGATTTATTTAGCTGAAATTCAGTATCATTATAGGATCCAATAGTGATGAATTATTTATTAGAGCATTGTGCTATTCTGTTACATATTATCTGAGCGCTATTATCCTTCTGTTGAAATTTTATACAAATTCAGACATACAGATTTATTTCAAAAATTACCACAAAGATGGAAGAAAATTTGTAATAGTCTCAGTTATTGTACAAGGGACCTATTACAATAACAGAATCAAAGTGTAAATGTGTTCAAGATCTTAGGAAGTGATTAAAGAACATCACATGTTTTAATAACACCTTTTGAAAAAGAAGAAAGTAACACATGCTTAGTTTGTAACTTTTTTATCCAACAAGAACATAATTCTTCAAATTTGACGTTTTAACAAGATAGTTTTTTTTTCCTTTTATTATTATGCAAATATATAATTTTTACAAAAGAACTTTACTTTCAACAAATTTTTGATAATAACAGAAATTCTTTATTTATAATGATAGGTTATAATTGTAACATGAAAATCTGTATTTGGGTTCTGAAAATGTATTATTATGAGAAAAAACTTAATTTATAACAACATTTTAGAAATTTAATAATATGTCATTATTTCAGTTTACAATTAATTACTTTATTTTCAGTACTCTTAAAAAACCTCTTATGTGTGCAGTTTTTGATGCGGAATAATCTCCTATGTACACTACACACATATTAATTCTAGTATTTCATAAAAATTACTTATTTAGAATTTAAAAAGGTTTGAATTAAAGAAAAGATATGGGGCTATAATTTAAACAGAAATTAGTAGCTAGTGTGTTCTTTACAATGTCTGTAAATTAGTTTTTTATTTCTTCTGAAAAATTCTTACTTTTGCACATAGGAGTTTTTTTCCACGGGAAATTACTTAACTGTTTAAAAATCATTTATCTGTTCCGGTAATTTTCAATTATTTATATTACACACAAATATAGCAATAATTAGAAATTGACCATAGATTTGATTTCTTAATGTTATTTTAATCATTGTGCTAAAGCAGTTTTTGTTATTTTTGTTCTTGAAATATTTAGTTAGAGAAACTCAAAACGGAAAACAGTTGATAATAGAAGGAGTTATAATAACATCTCCACGAGAAAAATATTATCTAAAAACTGAGCATGACTGCGATGCTTGCCCATTGTGTAGATTGAATTTGGATATCAAACACACTGTAAGTGACCTTTTTTAATGTAGATTATGTGTTAAAATGTATTTTATAGCAAATCATGCTAAAATAATCTAATTAAAACGTTTTAATAAGGTTTTTGTATTATCTTAATAGCCTTAGTATTTATGTCTTACTAAATCTATATTGTTTATGTCTTTGTCTTTTATATTGAGAAATATAAAACATACCAATCCTTATGTCTCATTACTTGATGGTATATTTCTAATAGGATGCTTGGAAATAGAGAGTCATACATTGTCAATCTTCTCCCCCATCCATTGTCAATCTAATGAGGTTACTTCATATTGTCTATGATAATCATGATATTAAAACAAAATAATCACTTTAAGAACCAGTATTAATATAGCTTTGAAACTATATACAACATGACTATTTTTTAGAAAGTTTACCTATAATGCCCCAAATTTGGAAAGATTGAAATACTCTAAACTCACAAATTTCAAATAGAAGTTAGGTAAAGTTTGAACTCATTTTAAAGGCCATTAAAAAACAAAATATTATCCCAATTTAAAATATTGTTATAACTCTTACTGTTTTGAATGAGTGCCTAAAATATATGTTCTTAAATCAAATTAATATATTAAATAATTAACAAAAACAACAACAAAATCACTTTAACTCTTTTTATTAATAATATTATTTTTTATTAAATATTAAATCCCTTTGTTTCAGGATGTGTTAATACTTTGCCAGTTTCTCAGATCTGATGGTTGTATGCTACCTAGAAGGGTCACTGGGTTGTGTAAAATACAACAAAGGCGTGTTGCAACTATGGTAGCGATGGCTCAAAAAGCAGGTTGTTACAGTATTTTACTAGCTTAATTTTCTCAGAGGATTTGTAAGTTAATGTTTAATCATTGATAACATAAGCTCAATTCCCTTTGATTTATGTTAGAAATCAGCTGTTATACAATATCGGGTGTTGTTGATCAAATTTATTACTTTGTTCATTTCATCTGACTCCCATTATTCTCAACTCCTCTTCTCCATCTTATAGCAATCTCAGACATGGTCTCTTAACTTTTCCCACTTGTTTTTCCATTCATACGTTTTCTTGGCATACAACCAGGATCCATCCTTTCAACATAGTCTTGCTATCTAATTCTATTTTTTTTTAAATATGTTTGAGACCTGATATTTCTTCATACAAAGTGTGTAGATCTTCATTCTTCTGATCCTCCATTGTCCTCTTTCAAACACTGGCCCTTCTATTTTCCTTAGAACTTTATTTTCCCAAATATTTAATGCCCACTCATCTTTTTTCATCAGTAACCCAGTCCTGCTAACTGTTGGGTGATTTAGGGTCTTATAAATAAATAATTTCCCCACCCCTGGACAGCAATTTACAGCTAAGACCCTTCTGAACTGTGAAAAATCTGCTAATATTTTACCCCACTACTATTTTTTCTCTTATTTCTTTGCTTACATTATTTTCTGCCTTCACTAATGTACCCAGGTATTGAATTCTTTACCTTAAGAAACCGCCCCAAGATTGATTGATTGCTTTTCTGCCCTACTTTGGGTCCTGTAGGCCTTCATGTATTTTGTTTCTCTGCCTCCTCTAGGCTTCAATATAGCTCTCTTTAACTCCTTCAGTGTTCCAAATAGTGATGTCTTTGATCATGCTATTTAGACAGAATCATCCCCAATCATAGATGCTGAGTTATCCTGTTGCAAATATTTACGCCTCATTCTTAAAGATCTTTTTCGGAGTTTTAGAGCTAAGTTAAAATTGGATCTTTTTGTCTTAGATTCCCTCTAACTGAAAATTTAAAGTAAAAGTAAATTTAATGGTACTAGTACTGGTAAAGGGTATGCCACATTAGCGTCATTGTGAGTTTGATTTGCAATTATCTAATATGTTTAAACCAGAATAACAATTAAAATAAGATTGTCTTGATTTAGTCCATCCTTGCGTTTCAAAAGTGAAAAGTTAACAAATTTAGGACACCTGTAAATTGTGTGATTTTCTTAACAAAATTGTGAAGTGTTTGTCATGAAAGATTTTTGTAATAGAGTATCTGAGCTGGTTTAAAAAACACCATATCATTTTTTGTGATTTAAGTGATTTCTTGGAAGGTTGAATTCAATTTTCTTTCTACGTCACATTCTCTACAATGAATTTGAAAATGTTTAAATTGGTTGAGAGGAGAAAAGTCGAAATTAGGAAATTTCTCTTAGAATAACTCTATTTAGTGCATTCATCAACCTTCTTAACAAGTTGAAGAAAAATAATAAATTGGCCTAAATCAACAGGTAAATCATCTAGGACCTTAGCTGTAATTAAATTTTTGGTAAGCATATCTAACACAGCAGTTTCAACTGCTTTGGAAAATCAGAAAACAGCAGATGAATACACATAATTTCATCTATTTACTATGTAACTAATAATCTCTTTTCATAGTGAGAATTCAACTTTGTCTAAATTACATTAAAATTTTGGTCAATAGTTGGCAGTGTTAACAAGGGTATTTGTTTCGCCTTTGTTTGATTATAGCAAATACAGTACTACCTCGTTTATCCGAACCTCATTCAACTGGATGTCACGATTATCCGGATCGAAAAATAAAAAAAATAATGTTGATAAAAACGTGATTTCCTGATCACTACAGTGTTGCCTTGAGGTAGTAGGGCGGATTGTTGATGCTCTGGGAAGAGAAAGTGGAGGAGCAACGACCTCCGCGCCACCATCCCTCTACCCCGATGCGGCACGACAGTGACCAGTGACCTTGTCTATTATCTACGCCGGCGGGCAGTCGTGTCACTTGCTAGCGACCAGAATACATCATTACCATATCGTGCTGTGCAGTGCTTAGTTTCTTTACAATTTTGATCGGATACGGTTAATAGTACAGTATTATATTCATGTGTTAGCATTTGTGCGTGGAAATGGCGACGAAACGAAAACGTAATGTGCTTACAATGGCCCAAAAGTTAGACGCATTGAATCGTATAGACAGGGGCGAATCTTTAACCCTTTCCACTCGAACACCGAACCTGGTTCGGGTCCGCTATTTATCGGTAGCGGTCGAACACCGAACCTAGTTCGGGTTTCGGTAATGCGGTAAATATTACCGATTTAAAGATGTTTTAATGTTATCTGATTTGTGTGGATTGTGCTGCTATCTAACGAGAAGAGTTTGAACTATCTGAACATTTCATTTCTGATAGTTATTACAGTTTCATTTTGGTTTTGTACAGCTGAAATTATGTCGACATTGTCAGCTGTCCGCTGTGTTTGTTTACTGTGCAGTTGCAATCACGATCGTCTTTAGCGTGTGTATTATCTTGAGAAAAACTGTTATTATTGTAATTATTTACTTTTGAAACATTCTTATTTTTATGTAATGTGTATTTTAAGATGTGTATAATCTAGTGAACTGTCAGATTAAATTAGGAAGCCAAGCCTAATAACATAAATTGTGATCGATGTGGTGGAATTTAGGTTAGTGATTTTGTGTTTTTGTTATTTGTGTTTTGTAGTTATATTATAAATATCTTCAGATGGCTGTAGCAAGTAGTAGTAAAGTAAGTTTACAACATGAGGACATTAGTTATTTATTAGATACAGATTATATATCATCTAGTGATGAAGAGACAGAACTTCCACCGCCAGTTAACCTAGATGTCCCAAACTCAGATGATGAAAATGATGAGGTAGGCCTAGTCTTAGAAAATGTTGATCAGGATGATGACTTAGATTATCTTACAACTCAGGCTACCAAAAGGCCTACTAAAAAAAGAAAAAAACAAAATGAAGATAATAATTATGTAGTTGTTGATCAAATTAATCCTGAGTTTCAGCATTTTCAATATGTATTGTTATCAGGCTACAAACCACCAAAACCACCATTAGCTAAGCCCACTTCACCTTTAGAATTTTTTCAATTGTTTTTCAGTGATGAATTAATTCAAAACATTGTTGATGAGACAAACATGTATGCTAAAGAACATATAAAGCGACCACTTCCTCATAGGTCTGTTTGGAACACATGGCAAGAAGTTTCATTGGTTGAAATGAAAGCGTTTTTAGGAGTAGTTCTCAACATGGGCCTCAATCCTAAACCTAATATTTCAGACTACTTTTCAAATAATTGGCTTTATAAACAGCCCTTTTTTAGTGACATTTTTACAAGAGACCGGTTTCACCAAATATTTTGGACTCTTCATGTGTCTTCGAAAAGTCCAAATGCTAGGACTCGATCTAGGCGTGATAAAATAAGTAACATTGTTGCTTATCTACAACAAAAATTTACTGAATTCTTTATACCACCATTTGAACTTTCCTTAGATGAAAGCACTATATCTTTTAAAGGAAAGATAATCTTCAAGCAATACAACCCGAAAAAGCCTATAAAGTGGGGCTTAAAAATATTTGTGTTATCTGATTCTAGGACCGGCTACATTTATACATTCGAACCTTACTATGGTGCTATCACTACTGAGATTCTTCCACACCCAGATTTGTCATTTACTGCTAGAATTGTGTTACTTCTAGTTGAAAGGCTTAGGGCTAAATGTGGAGAGGACTGTGGTTTTCACATATACACAGACAGGTATTATACCAGCCTAAAACTCGCACAAGAGCTTCTTAAGATCCGCGTGCACTTAACCGGCACAGTAATGGGCAATAGGGAAGGCTGCCCCTCTGGCATAACTAAGAGTCAGTTAAAAAGGCGCTTAAAAAAACATGAAGTCTTGTCTTTTCGGCATAAAGATGACATATTGGTTTTGGTCTGGCGTGATGTCAGAGACGTCATAATGCTCAGTTCTTACCACAACAATGAAAGTGAAACATTGGTGAGAAGGCAGAAAAAGACAAGAGTTGAAGAGGAAGTCAATAAACCTACAGTTGTGGTTAACTATAATGAAAGGATGGGTGGAGTAGACACTGCTGACCACTATGTGTCGAGCTACATGTTTGTAAGAAAATCAAAGAAGTGGTGGCGGAAAATGTTTTTCTGGCTTTTGGACATTTCAGTTGTAAATAGTTATTTGCTATATAACATGTATTTATTAAATATGGGAAAGAAACCTGTAGAATCTAAAAAGTTTAGGGAAGAAGTTGTAAATGGATTGGTAGGTGATACCAGAAACCGTGAAAGCAGAAAGCGAGGCCGCCCAGGTTCAGCAGATCATGAAGAACGGCTAAACTGGATAACACCACACTTCATCAACCTAACAACAAACAAGAAGACCAAAGAATGCATGGTTTGTAGTGACAGAAAAGCAGGAAACAGAAGGGAAACTGTATATTTTTGTGAGACCTGCAATAAGAAACCTGGCCTACATCCCGGAGAGTGCTTCAAGCGATTCCATACTCTGAAGGACTACAAATCATAAAAGTAGGCAAAAATCTTTTCTTTTTTTTTATTAGTAAACTTTCTAAGTCTGTACACAATTTCATAATGTATAATGGTGATTTATAATAATATTTTAGTAGCCTATAGCAATGTTTATAAATTAAAGTTTGAAAAGGCTAAAAAAAGTGGTTTGGTATTAAATTTTTAATTTTTAAAATTATTTTTATATTAGGGTTATCAATATATATTTTTAAATAAAACATTCACCAAATTTAAGAAATAATTAGTTTCAGTAGTTTTAGAAATATATAACCTCCATAAAAAAATATTTTTCCCTAAATTTTCTGAAAAACTTGAATTTTTTAAATTTTTATGCATCATACTATAGTATATAAAAAAATATTTACTAACATTAAATTTCTTTTTATATAGATTTCATAATGCCATATATGTTCTTGAACTAAAATAACATCTTAATTAATACCTTGTTGTCATGGAATCCAATTACAAGCAATGTATGCTATGTTTGTTGATATTTGCCTAAAATTAAATGCAAGCAGATAGGGAAAATCAGCTCTTGCAAATGAGATGGGAAAGGGTTAAATAAACTTGCTGCAGAACTCGGTGTAGGGACATCAACTGTGTCAGATTGGGGAAAAAATCGTAAAAATATTGAAGACTTTTGCTTCAAAATGATCGCTAAATACAGTTTAGAGGGTAGAGGAACTATAAAAAATGGGGGAAAATGAATCGTTAGACGAGGCATTATTTATGTGGTTTAGTGCTCAGCGAGAATGTGGTGTTCCGATTTCTGGACCGATTTTGGCTGAAAAAGCGGCAAGCCTAAACAAAAAATTGCCAAATCCTGATCCAAATTTTACAGCTAGCCAGGGATGGCTAGAACGGTTCAAAAATCAGCATGGCATAAGACAATTATTATCTGTGACTGGTGAAAGCCTGTCTAGTGATCAGGCGGCAAGTGAAAAGTTTAAGGACACTTTTCAACGAATTATTTTGTCTGAAAAACTTTCTCCTGACCAGATTTACAATGCTGACGAAACAGGACTGTTTTACTGAGTAACACCTTAGCTTGTAAAACTGATGAGGCATCAAAGGGCTACATAAAGAGCAAGGATCGCATAACTGCTATGGCTTGTAGCAATGCTTCTGGAAACCACAAAATTCCCCTAGTGATAATTGGCAAGGCAAAAAATCCTTGAGCACTTAAAAATGTAAATCGTGCATCCTTGCCTGTGGTTTATCTAAATCAAAAAAGTGCGTGGATGGACAGCTTTATTTTTAAAAAGTGGTTCTTGGAAAATTCCAACACAGATGTGAAAAAATTTCTCAATGAAAAAAAACTGCTAGAAAAAGCGATTTTGTTTCTTGACAATGCGCCATCTCATCCTGCAGAAGAAGATCTCATCAGTGGGGATATTAAAGTTAAATTTCTCCCCCCAAATGTGACTCCAATTTTGCAACCTATGGATCAGGGTGTTTGAAAGTATCAAGTGTGATTATCGCAGGGAACTTTTAAGCAAATTAATTGAAGAAGAAGGCGAACAAAGCGTAATTGATTTGTTAAAATCTGTAAATGTCAATGACGCGATTTACATGATTGCAGACGCTTGGGATCATGTTCCAAAAAGTGTTCTACAAAAGTCTTGGAAAAAATTGTGGCCAAACATATGCAATATAATTGGAGAAATGAACCCTCCCACTCCACAAATAAGTGAATCAAATGAAATCACTGTCACTACAGAGCAATTGTTAGGCATGTTTGCAAGAATTGACGGTTGTTCCGATGTTGATATCAACGACATCAATGATTGGTCGACAGACAACAACGAAGGAGGTTATGGAGTCATGACAGATGAAGAGATAATTGTAGCGTGTACATCTACGCAGGGAGCAAACGACAGCCAGAGCGAGTAAGAGGGAGACAGCGCACGGCCAGAATGATGCACACAGACGCGACAACACAACTGGACAACATCATAGCGTACTTGGAGCAACCGCAGGATACAACGCCCGCTGAACTAATGATGGTGAAACGTTTACGTGTTCATACCGCATTGAAACGTCACACCAATTAAAACAGAGGAAGATAAATGACTTTTTTGTAAATAACAACTAAACCCTGTGTAAATTAAAAGTATGTGTAAATAAAATGTTTTTCGTGATTTACAGTACAGAATTCTGTAAATTGAATGACTGTATAAATATTGTGTTTTTTCATGACCAAAAGGAAATTATAAATGGTAAGTTATCATTTTATATTTTGTTTTATTTATCTTTCTATAATTCCGGATTTTTGATTAACCGGATAACTTGCGGTCCCAATTAGTCCGGATAAACGAGGTTGTACTGTACTGGTATTTTTATATTTTTAATAATGCAAAATTTGAATGAATTAGTGAAGTAAATAAGACATGTGTTTCACCTTTGGTTTTAAGATAACAAATATTGAAGTTTATATATATATATATATATGTGTGTGTGTGTTCTTGCATGGTTTGAATGAATTAAGTAAATAAATCTTTAAAATTATACCCGTCTTTGAGAAAACCTTCAAAGGATAGATAGTAGATTGATTTTGGACATTATAACCTGAGGTTTAACTTTATTGAAATTCCAAAAGTTAGGTTTTACCAATTTGACCATCTCCCTTTTAGTAAAGGCAAAAAAAACTGTTCTTTTACTTGATCAAGAAGAGATTGATAATCTTCAAACAATCGAAACTTTCATCACATACTTTAAAATTAGTTGAAATCAGTAGAATGAACTTCAACGTCCAAACTCGTAGAATGCAATGTATTTATTTTCTTAAGTGTTATATTTCTTTAAACTTCAAAGTTTGCAATTGTGATTATATTATTATTTTTCTTCTTTCTGCAGCCACTGTTGAAAAGAATTATGAAATTTTCAATAAAAAGACCAATTAGCCATACAAATACTATACTACCAATGTTGAAAATGCATAATGACTAAATTACCAATGAATTGTTGACATGCATAGTTTAACAAGAATTAAACAAATCAGTTCAATCATGCATAGTTTAACAAGAATGTTTTATAAAATACAGTCTAGGGAAATGAGCTATTTTATCTTGTAATTCTAATGTATGCTAAAATCAGCTGATATGAGAATAGTATAAAGTAACTTCCAATTTTGCCTACGCTATTGCTCTTTAATGTGTAAAATAATGTTTAATAATATTATTAAGTATGATTGATTCTTCATTCAATTTACATATTTTATAGAAGATATATTAAACACTAAATACATGTTCACCTGTATTTCCATATTAATTTAAAACATAATAATTGCTTTTAAATAAATATTGAACTAGATTTGTGAGATGTTTTAAAATTCAAATTAAACTTGAACACAATATTTTCTCAAGAACATCTATTAAATGAAACATATTTTCTGAAATTGTGGTTATAATGTATAGATTCCCCCTATAAATGGAATTCATGAAATGCTAATTAGAGCATAGTGAATAATATGTCTTGTTTCTTTATAAGGAATCCATCCTGGAGGACCAAACTATTTAGGAGAATTAAAAGAACAAAACAATAGAATTGTGACATCTGCATATTATCAACATTGAGCTGTCGACATCACCTGCTGAAAGCCTACATCAAGAATAAGAGGGGGGGAGGGGGAGGAACAAATGTAATACTGTTATATCCAAAGCATTATAAAATCTGATTGTGTCTTGTAGTCAAATTCCATCTAAAGCTGTTTTAACGTCCAAATGGGTATAAATATGTATTGAGCTTAACTATGTTTTAAAATCAAACGAACACAATTTCCCAAAAATAAAACATGTTTGAACAATGTTGCCATCTTCAATGATTTAATAAACATATTTATAAGAAATTGTGTTCGTTTTATTTTAATTCCAAATGGGTAGTTTGAAGTCAAGTTGTTTTCCTATTCTTAATAATAAGGAGTAAAGGAATTTGTTTGTGACCAATTATTATGAACATCTTACTAGGAACAATGAAAAGAATTTGTCTTACATACTAAACAATATAATATATTCTACATATTTAAAAGTTAACCTCATTCTTTTTTTTTTCTTGTTTTATTTATTTATTTTGAATGTAATAAATATATCATTCACTCTTATTCCAATTTTCATTTATTAAAAACATATATTTTTTTAAAATTATTATTTTAAATAAAACCTGATAATTTAGCTGGCACAAGAAAAATAAAACATAGTATTTAAATAATAGTTTAGTTGACATTAAATACTACCCATCTTATTTAATTTCCTTTTCTTTTTTGTTGTTGTTTGAAATCAAAAAACCTCTTGGTCATCACAGCCTTTTAAGAAAAGAAGATGAAATAATGACCCCCTAGCCCTCGAATACTCTAATAGCGGCAGGGTTGAAAAAAAGAGACCTGATAGGAAAGATGAAAGAGTGTAGATCTAACCTAACCCAAGACTAGATGGAAAATGTGTAGGATCCAGCTAGGCTTCCTCGGGATTGTCATCCCAGTATTCATTAAAGTGACCCCCTGAGGGTATCTTTCTTACAAGATATGTAGATTGTACGATATATAAAATCTATTCATAATCAGCTAAGTCAGGGGTTCCCAACCGGTGGTACGCAGGAATGTCTCAGGTGGTACGTGTGAGTGATGTGAGCAACATGCTATTAATACCTTTTGTACGCATGAGCAGCGAGCATGCAAACATTACTCAGCTGCTTGTCTCTGCAGGAGTGGAGGAGTGACGGCACCAGGGGCAGGACGACGAGAGCTGTCTTACCCCTCTTCCCCCACGGCCCACGCTATTAATAACTTCCCCTACGGCTACATTCTTCTGCCTCACAATATTACTAGTGATTGTGCAATGTTTATATGTTGTTGTAATGGTTCGTTGTGGGTGTTGTAATAATTAATTGTGATTTCGTATAAGAAAATTGAACTATGAAACGATTTCTGACATCCTTTCTACTTCAAAAGATTGTGCTAAAAATCCTAAATCACCGGCCAATCGTAAATATGATGAAAGCTACTTCCAGTACGGTTTTATAGTGAGGCCAGGGACTGAAACCAGTGACATTCCTATTCCTCAATGTGTTGTATGTCTTGAAACACTTTCGAACCAAACATGAAGCCTTATTACTAATGCGACACCAAAATACTAAGCACCCTGATTTGATTGGTAAGCCCATTGAATTTTTTAAATGAAAATCTAATTTTTCTAAGAAAGAAACCCAATGTTTGACGAAGTTTGTCAATCCTGATACTAACTTGATAAAGGCGTCATACCTTGCTAGTTGAATTACAAAAGATGGAAAGCCTCACACAATAGGTGAGACGCTTTTACTGCCGGCCGCTGTGGATATGGTCCAAGCCGTGTTAGGAGAAAAGGCAGCCAAAGAAATTTAAAAAATAACAAAGTAAAGAGACGAATTGTCGATATGTCTAATAATATTGAAGAACAACTGGCTTTAAAACTCCAAGAATGCACTTATTTTGCACTTCAAGTTGACGAAAGCACCAATGTTACAAACATGGCACAGCTACTTGTTTTCGTCCGATTTGATTATAATGAAGAGGTGATAGAAGAGTTTTTGTTCTGCAAACCACTTGAATCAAATACCACAGCGGAACTCATTTTTAAGGTAATTGATGAATATGTGTTCAAAGTAGGCATTCCCTTGTCCAAGTGTATTGGCTTGTGTACAGATGGGGCAAAAGCTATGTCAGGAAGATTGACAGGGCTAGCAGCAAAAATAAAGGAAGTTGCTCCTGAATGCAAAAGTACACATTGTAAGCATGGGACATTCTCCAACCAGTAAAAAAAACAAATAAGTAATATATTAAGTTATTAAGGGATTAGATTCATATATTAATAATTAAGAAGTTCACATAAAAATTAAAATGATAAATAACAACTATAAAAACTTTGAACAAAAAACATTTAAGACAAATAATTAAAAATCAATCAATTTAAATTAAGCACGATTATGAATGTAATGTAACACCCTCTAGGCTACAATTGACAAAAGTGCGTGTTTTGCACAACTCTAAACTACGGGTACCACTAGAAACGAAAAAGTACAAAATTCTAAGAATTGACCAAGGCAAGCTAGGCAAAGCAGTCGAGCGTTCCGTTTTCGAACCGACAAGGGGGATTCCAGCTTACCGTTCCTAGCAAGGAGGACGCATCTTCAGATTGCTCTGTACAACTTTCATCATGGAGCGTTTTAAATATAGAACAACTAGAGATTGTCATACAGTGAAGTGATTATAAAAAAAAGGTGTTACATTAATTAATTAATTTCGAGAGTAACGTGAGTAGAAATCTTTTAACAAATACTTTAATAAGATGTGTCTGAACTTTGGACAGAGAACTAAATCCATAATATGTAAACCTCATGTGCAAAATTTGTAACTTTATAAAATAATAATATGATGTTTTGTCTAGCATCTAAGTAGTTGAATGTAAATTGAGATTCTTTTTGTAAAATTTAAATTCATGAAAGTACTGGTACATAAAGGAAAGATATCAAAATTTTAAACATGCGTGTGTAAAACTTTAATTGAGTATATCCTACCATTCGCGTGTCACAGCAATCTGCCTGGTGAGTACAGGTTGGAGCCTGAACCCTGAATTCTTTTATTAAATCATAGCAAATGATTCAAAATTAATAAAAACCTCTTAAAACCAAATAGAAACACCTTACAACATTGTGTCATCCATCGAGAAGCATTAGCTGCTAAAGGTATGCTGGAAAATCTTAACTCCGTTCTATCAGATGCTGTGAAGGTTATTAACTTCATAAAGGCTCTAAACACAAGATTATTCTCCTTGATATGTGAAGAAATGGGTGGCAAGTTCAAGACTTTACTCCTGCATACAGAAGTGAGGTGGTTATCTCGGGGGGGGGGGATTTTGAACCGTCTCTTTGAACTGAGATCAGAAGTTTTTAAGTGAAAACATCATGACATGAAAAAATTGTTTGATGATGAAGAATGGTTGTCAAGATTGGCTTATCTAGCCGACATTTTTGACAAACTCAACACACTGAATTTGGGACTTCAGGGACCAAACACAACAGCCTTCACAGCCAGTGACAAAATAAACTCCTTCAAGAGAAAGTTGGTCCTGTTTTGTTCACAAATACAGGAGGAGAATTTATCTGCATTTCCCACTCTATCATCATTTTTTGAAGAAAATGAAATATCTCCAATGCCAGATGTGGTTGCAGATATCATTGTTCAATTGGAAGGCCTTCAAAAAAGCTTTAAGAAGTATTTCTCTGAAGATTACACAAAAGTGGACTGGATCAGAAGTCCTTTTTCGGGAACCTCACCAAATGAATTGGAACTAAAAGAAAGTTTTATCGATCTTACAGAAGATAGTTCCATGAAAGATTATTTTAAAGAGAAATCTTTAATTAACTTCTGGATCTGATGTAAAACCGAGTACTCTTTGATCTTCCGGCAAGCTCTGCTATTTTTGATGCCATTTGTTACGAGTTACTTGTGTAATAACAGGCAAACAACAACAAAGTTATAGTTCAGTTATAGTTTGATTGGTGTAGCTTGTGTATCACTGAAGAGGACGACCTTGTCGTTGAAACGCGTTTGATACTTAGGCGTATTTTTTGTGAGAATTGTGTTCTGTGTGTTTGTTATACTAAACAACAACAAGTTTCGCACTAAAGACTATAAAAATATATTGTGTATGATGATTAATTTTTTACTGAGTTTGTACTAATTTTTTATTTGTATGTTTTTAGACCTATGGGTAATAAATAAAACTGTAAATTAATACCATTTTAATCTTTTTATTTCTCCTTAATTATAAGCATGTTATAAATAAACAAATATCTAAACATTAAATATGAAGTTTTCTCAGGAATTTAATTCAAAAAGCCTTTGAACACTTTTAGAAGAGTAAATATTTTACGTTTATTAAAATATTTAGGTTTGGTGGTTCGCCAAAATTTCTCAAAAAGTCAAGTGGTATGCAGGTGCAAAAAGGTTGGGAACTCCTGAGCAAAGTTAAATATTAGCAAAGGCAGACTTTCTAAACGTATGTTGAGCATCAAAAGAGAAATGATTGCAGACGATAAGGTAAACAATTATTTAAAGTGATGTCAATTTTTCTTGAGATAGTAATTCATATTTCTGTTTACTTGTTGCAGGCTTGATGTCAAATATAACTCCTGCAAATTCCAAAAGGGATCCTTCATTACGAAGAGATTGGAAGAAATGTAACACATACTTTTACGAAGACACAATTCGACTACCTAAAAAATATATGCACTTACTGTATGAAGTAGATGAGGAATAATTTAGAATTTTTTGTAACAAATAAACAATATTATTAGTAATAAATGTTACTACACTTTATACAAATTTATTAATTCAAAAATAACATTCTTTTAATTTTGACTGTCCATTGATTTAACAATATCAGTTTTTCATTTGAACTTCAGCACCACAATATACCAAAAGATTGAACACCATCCTTGTCCTGAGGGATATACTGTAGTTTTTACCTTTATCTCTATATTTCAATTTGTTACTTGATGTTAGTCTTTTGGAAAGTGTTGTTCGTGAAACAAATCTGTATGCCAACGAACTAAAATCTGATCTCAAGAACACCCTTGATTCTCGATTCAAGCGTTGGAAAGACTTAACAGTCCCAGAATTTACATTGTACATAGGATTAGTATAACATACAGGAACAATAAAACTTAATCGACAGCAAGACTATTGGAAGAGACATAGATTATTCAACCTAACATGTTTTTCTCAGTTTATGAGCAGAGATCGGTTTCTTATTATTCAGAGATGTTTACACTTTTCCCATAATAGAGCAGCAAGTTCCCAAGAGAATCCAGACCAGTTACATAAAATTAGACCACTCATAGATTATTTTAACAATAAAATGATGTCTATATATTATCCCACTAAAGAACTTTCCTTAGATGAATGTATGTGCTATGGAGAGGCCGCTTGAACTTCAGGCACATCAAAGGAAAGCGGCATAAATATGGGATAAAACTGTACACATTGACAAAACCCCATGGCTATATTTTGAAATTTCTAGTGTAGAGTGGAGTGTTAGACGATATAGGTGGGAAAGGACATACAGCGACTGTAGTACTACATATAATGCAGGGGAAACCTGATAATGGCTATGCATTGTACATGGATAACTAACTCCTACAACAGTTTTCAACTCGGCAGCCAAACTTATTGCTAAAGGCATGTACTGCACAGGGACCCTTCGAAATGAGAGAAAGCATAATCCTAAAGCGGTAAAACAACAAAAACTAAAAAAAGGTGAGACAATTGCCCGGTACTGTGATAGCATTATATTAACGTGGTACAAGAAAATATTTGTCCATTTCCTTCAAATGATAATGATCAATAGTCACCAATTGCACAATATGAATAGAATTGGCAAAAGGATGTCTCTTTATGATTATCGTTTGCAAGTCATTGAAGCTCTACTTCCAACACCTGAAGCACCGCAACATGATCTTCCGAGGAATGTAGAACATACCCCCTCAAAGCATGGATTTCGACCAAACAGCAACAGATATTTAACAAAACGGTGTAGAGTTTGTTCTAAAAATTGGGAAAAGGACCAACACAACATATTTGTGTAAGGCTTGCCCTGCGGAACATGGACTGTGCATATTGAAATGTTTTGACATTTATCACAAAAACTAAAGGTTTATGTAAATAATTGATGAAATACAGATTGTTTCTTCCTTAGATTATTTTACAGCCATTCTTTTGTTACGAACGTGACAGTTACATGCATTACAACTTGGAAAAAAAGAAATGTTTATTTTATTTTGTAAATTGTTAAAGCTCAATTGGTAGGTAATTTTTTATACTATTTTTGCACTAACTTTGAAAATGATCATATTATTGGTTTTGATGTATAGTTCAACTAAGTTGGAGTTACGGACGTGACTTGAAAAGCACTTGTCTTCTGACATGCTGTTACAAATTGTTAAAAAGTCTGTTAATTTCTTGGGAAATTTATGAATTAAATTTTTGTCAGCTTATCTTAAGATAAATACCTTCTTAGAAACATTAGTGTTCAATCTTAAAATCCTGTAATATTTCAATTAAAAAATTGATAAAAATGTTATGGACGTGACACTGGTTTGTTACGGTCGTGACAATAAACTCAACAGTCTGTTAAAAGTACATTATTTTACATTAAAAAGTTTTCAGTGCTCTTCTTACATTCTTTTTAGTTAAAGTAAGACTTATTTTATCTATAAAAGAACATAAACAAACTCAATTACATCTTAAATATGTGTTTGAATCAGGAGGAATTATTGTGAAATTGTTAGGAAAATGTATTCATTATTAATGAAACAGTTATCATGTTTTTAAGCCACAATAACTTGTTCATAAAGTTCAATGATATTCTTGGTAATTTACTGACAATTAGTCACTGATAAATATAAACTGAATAGATGTATACCAACTTCAAAGATGAAAATATCCACAAAATAAAGAATTCTGCTACAAGATATTGTTGGTAATATTAGGTTAAGGTATTTTAAGACTTTAAAAAACTTTTACTGAGAAATTCAGAAAATAATTTTTTTAGTGCTAGGTGTATGTTTGTAAAGAATGGCTGTTTAGTTTATTTACAAAAATTAAAGCTCACTTTTTTAGGTACTATATTTTAGTATAAAAATATAAAAAGCTACAAACTCAATCAGTGTGGTGCCCGTGGCGGTCCGCCGTAATTATGACATCACATAAAACATGTATTTTCCAATTTTTTTTTAAAATGATAATATTTCAGTTAAATATGCCTAATAGTAAGTTTTGAGATAGAAAAATTTAGTACAAAATATATTATCAATTTAGTTTCAGCAGTGAATGTCTTAAGTTTAGTCATTTGTAATAACTTGCATTTATTCGGTTCATCTTCTAAGTGGTGTAAACGTTGACTTGTTAGAAATTTTCTTTTAGATATGCAGTAACATATTAGTAATTTATAAAAATTACTCAATTTATTTTTATTATTGATTATAAAGAAATAATCTGAATTCTTTAAAAAATATAATAATTCAAGAAGATGGGTACGTGTTCCAATGGCTCGTACATGCAGTCCGGAAAGGAGACTCTGGAAATACTTCTGGGATGTCACTTTCCGGATTGTGAGAGAGAGAGGGAGGGGGTTATCTCTTTCTGCATACTAGGGGAGGGCCGCGTAGAGCAGACTGGAACTGCTCGAGGAGACTCATTAATGTGGATTGGGCCATAAGATTGTTCGAGCTGCATAAAGCCCCGGATCCGGACGGGATCACTCCCTTACTACTCGTGGAGGGTTTGGAGGTGCTCAGGCCAGTACTCACGGCTGTGTTTCGTACGAGCTTGGCGCTGGGCCATGTTTCAAGGAAATGGGCTGTAGCGAGGGTGGTCTTCGCTCCAAAGCCTGGAAGAGCTAGATATGCTCAGGTCAAGGCAATGGAATGAATACTGGATATAAATATCAGAGAAAGCATGCTAAGGAGTTCAGGAATGCACGAAAATCAATTTGCTTACAGACCAGGCAGGTCCACAGAGGCAGCACTGCATCACCTTGTGAGCAGGCTAGAGGAAAGCCTGGAAGCAAAGGAAATAGCTCTGGGCCGTTTCTAAATATAGGGGGTGCCTTCAGTAACACTTCAATACAATCGATGATTAGAGCTTTGGAGGATTGTGAGGTGAACAAGACTGTTGTAGGATGGGTGTTTGCCATGCTGAACAGCAGGTTGATCCAGGCTACTCTGTATGATGAAACCATCACGGTCAGGGCTAGGCGTGGATGTGCACAGGGAGGAGTTCTATCTCCCTTGTTATGGAACCTGTTGTAGTGGATAAGATCCTGAGGCGTCTAAACGAACAAGGATTCTACTCACAGGAATACGCCGATATTGTGGCCATCGTGGTAAGAGGCAGAGACATGAGGGTTGTTTTGAAGTCATGCGGGTTGCCTTTATCCAGGTGGAAAAGTGGTGCCAGGAGGAACAGTTAGCTATGAATCCCGGAAAAACTACTCTCATTCCCTTCACAAGAAAAAGGAATTTAGGAGTGAGGTCTCTGCCTAAGCTGTTTGGGCAGGAGGTAGCACTGGAGAATCAGGTGAAGTACCTAGGTATTCTGCTGGATCAAAGGCTCACCTAAAACCCGCAAGTAGATCGGGTAGTAACCAGGGCAAGAGTCTTATGTTTACGTGTAAGAGGGCTGTTGGAAAATGATGGAGTCTGCAACCAAAAGTGGTTATGTGGATATACACCATGATTATCAGACCACTAATCACCTATGTAGCGGTGGATTGGTGGACGAAGACGGTACAAGGTGGTGTTGGAGGTAGAATGGATGGTGTCCAAATGGTGGCTTGTTTGGCCATTATGGGGTCTACACCAACAGTTGTTACCTACCTTGAATGCTCTACTGGATCTCCCTCCCTTAGGGGTTTATATTCAGGGACAGGCCAGGATGAGTGCATATAGACTGCAGCAAACTGGTTGCTGGAGAATGAGATGGCCAGCGATTGGACACTGCAGGATCAATCAAGTGGTCAACAAGGAAGTGTTAGACATGCCTCCAGATCACATGATACCTAAGGTTTCATTAGATAAGCCATTCAAGACGAAAATCTCTAGGGAAGAATCAGGGTCTGGAAAGAGGCTATACAACGAGCAGGATATAGTCTGGTTTACAGATGGTTCAAAAACGGAGATGGGTAAGGGGGTTGGAATAAATGGGATCAACCCAGAGAGCTCCACCGTACTGTGCCTAGGCAAGCATGCTACTGTTTTCCAAGCAGAAGTAGGCGCAATCTCTGAATGCATCAAGGAGAATATAAGAATGGAATACAAAGGTAAGAACATTCTGATCTTTACGGACAGTCAAGCTGCAATTAAGGCGCTAAACACGACTAGAGTAAAGTCAAAGTTGGTATGGGACTGCATCTCATCATTGATAAAGCTTAGTCAGGTGAACACGGTTACTGTGGTTTACACGGTTTCTGGCAATTCAGGTATCGATGGAAATGAGTTAGCAGATGAATTAGCCAGGATAGGCTCAGAATCCCCTTTCGTGGGCCCAGAGCCGGTGTTCGGGATCTCCTATGAACATGCCAGAGCAGCGGTTGATCTTTGGATACGGGATGGGATGAATAAGTCCTGGACAAATTGAACAACAAGTAGACTTGCAAGGAGGTTATTTAGACCAAGCAAGAAACATACTGAAAAACTTTCTCTCTTAGAAGAGATAACATGAGATGGGTGGTAGGGCTATTAACGAGCCACTGCCACCTCAGAAAACACCTACATACGATAGGGATTGCTGCAGAAAATACATGCAGGAAATGTGGTTTGGCTGAAGAGTCCGCGGAATACATTCTTTTAGAGTGTGAGGCGTTAGGACGAGCCAGGCTATAGTCTCTAGGCCCTCCGGGGAAGGAGATGGAAACCATCCTAGAGTACCCGATAGGTAACATCTGTTCCTTCATAAGGATGACAGATATTACTGAGTGGGTGTAGGATGGAACTTGGGGCGGCAAAAGACCTTCAGGTCGACGTTGGTAACCTCTGACGGAGGTTATCACAGCCCAACAAATGAAAAAAAAAGCGTTCCAGTTATAACTAAACATCCACCTAAAACTATTTCTTACTGTTTATGATTGATATAAAAACAAATGTTAAAGGGAAGAATAGCTACTATCGATTTAGTAATCGGTTTTTACCACAGTTTGGAAGTTATCAAATAAAATATACTTCAATCTAATGTTTGTGAAATATTAAAATTAATGTCACCAAGTAATAATTGTTAAAAACTAACAAAAAGATCATAAAATATATTTTTGTTTTAAATACCATTGTTGAGTATTTTCCCAAAAGAGCATCAATGATGTCTCCCTTGCTTTCAGCAGGGTTTTATTCTGGAGTTAATTCAGACGACATAAGAGTTTTTATTGCCAGAAATATAATAATGACTTATATAAAATACCCAAGTTATAGAATGTACTGGTCCTGTGTATCATCATTACGAATGGATCTAACTGCAAATGGCATGCCTCTGAAGAAGTTTGAGAAAATTAATCGCTTTCTTCATTTTACTGGCAATAATAAAATTCCACAGGAGAATAAAGATATTTTTTATCAAAATATGGCCTGTACAGTAATTGAAAAATTAAACAATTCTTTCCAGACATGTATTATTCATATAGAATGTATGGCCGTGGACAAAATGATTATTCCGTTCAAATATAGGAATAGAGCAAAACAGTATATTAACCGAAATCCCCAAAATGGGTACAGTACTAGCTTGTTCTAATGGCTACTTTACAAGTTTGACTTGTATCAAGGAAATACACATCCATCAAAAATGGGTGTAATAGCTGATGCTGTTTTGAGGGTCACATACAGGGTTCCCCTGTATTAGAGGGGAAAAATCATAAACATTCGTAGATAATTTATTTGTCAGTATACTGCTAAAAAAGCATTATACTAGTCAAACAAATTCATGTTGTTGGAACAATGTGAAGTAACAGACTTCTGCTTGCAGATGATATTCTTGGTACAACAAAAGCAGAGGTGCAATCAGTGTGTCTACATCTGAAGATAATATAACAGTTGTCCGATGGTTAGATTCTGGCATTGTTTGTCTTGTATCCACCTATGCTGTGATAACCAATTGATGTTGTTAAAAGATGGGAGCAGAAAGAAACGATTTGTTGAAGTGAACAGACCATATTGTGTGGCTACCTATAACAGGTTCATGGGTGGTGTTGACCTCACAAATCGCATGGGAGCACACTACCCTCACTCTCTGAAGAATAAAACAATGTATCTAAGAATATTTTTCCATTTATTTAATAAGAGAAAACTTCTGTTGGCTCGTTGGGTACTTTTTTGGCTGGATGTTTTAATGAAATCTCGCGTCAGCACATGTTAATATATATATATTTATATATACAACTACGGGCAGTATGGAGAAAGAATGAGCAATGATACAGTGTATATATGTAAGATATATGAATACGCGCGCGCAGCCGCGCTATGTATATGTTCTCGCATAAATATTGCACTAACATTTCAGACTCCCATACATAATCAAACCAATAATCAATGCAGAAATATTGCACAAACTTTCTCACATATCCATACATATTAAAACTAAAACCGACGAAAATTTTGCACTAATTTTCTCAGACTCCCATACATAGTCAAACTAAAAATGAACCATTACATATAATTAATTAATACTTTAATTACATTTATTGAAAGTTCAAAATTTTATTAATTTTAAAAATATATTTAAAGTTTTCACTTCTGTCTTCTGTCCCGCGACGTTAACTTTTTTTTTAATATAAGTTTATCTAATGCTTGGATACTACTCAAAACAAGACTGGAATTTTGACTGGAATGAAAACATCATTCTTAGGGTTCAAAGCAACAGCTGCTAAAGCAATCATAGCTGTGTGTGTGAAGAAGAAAAATGTAGGCGTACCATCCTCATCTCCAAAGATTTCTCTGAAACTAAGAGCTAGCCCAGGGGTAGTCGTTGATGTCAAGTATGATAATAAAGGTCACTACTCTGAGAAAATGACTAATAAAACAGATGCAGAGAAAAAAACTGTACACGAAGAAGTAGATCCAATTGTAAAAAATAAAAATGCAATGTTTACTTATGTCCTTAGTGTATAGAGGTATTTTGCATACCATAACTTTTTCTTTGTAATGAAGTTTTATTGGCATTATTTATAATTATTTTTTGGTGTATACTTAATTCAATGAAATATAAAATCTTTGAAAAAAAAATCATTCATTATTTTATTTTCCATTATTAATATGAACATATATTGCAGTATCTCATTCATAGTAGTGATGTGTGAGTTCGAATTAAAATACTCGGTGAATACGAGTATCAAAATCCTCGGAACGTTCTGATTATGGAAATCCTCGGATTCGAAATAAAATATTCCTAACTAGGAACTAGGAGACGATATAATATTCGTTCGTAATTCACTGATTGGTAAAGCTGAGTTCGAATCTGATTCGCAAAATCATTCTGCGCAAATACTCGATTTCAAAATAATAATACGAATATTGAAATACTGTAATTTCAAACTGATTAATTCGATTATCCATTTCACCCGAAAATCAACATCGCTAATTCATAGCCCACATTTGGAAAAATAGCAATGACCACAAATGGGATATGTACACAATCATGTTTTTTACTTTAAAGCCCTTAAATAACATTTAATATATTTAAATATATTAATAAAATTTTAAAAAACACGTGATATTTCAAATGCAATAAGCAAAAGAAAAAAAATACTAGGTGTGCTTAAAACCACACGTTAGAAGTGAAAACTTGTATGAACAGTATGTAACGCTTATAGATTAGGGGGTTAGCGTAATTTTTTTTGTGTTCCGTTAAGGGTATAAAATAATATTGTTACTTTGCACTAACTGCATTGTCTATGAACATATTTATTTTCTAATTCATGTTATAAATAAATTATGAAAAGGATAAATAAATTTTGTTTATTTTAATTTTTTTGTATTATATATAGCCTATATATATATATATATATATATATATATATATATATATATATATATATGTAATATTACATTGTTGAATTAAATATCATCATTGGTTATATCTTCAATAATCATTGTATCATTTTGTCGTATGTCATTTACATTATTTTCATTACTATTTATATTGTAATCTAGAAAAGACACTATAGGCTTATAGTAACTGAAGTAACTAATAAAGACTTTTGATTGAAAATTTTCTAAATATCTTGTAAATACAGCGTCAATCGTTGTTCCATATCTTGTTGTGCTCTGATTTTTATCATTTGCCATATCTAAATTTAGTTTTTGTTTGAAGAAATCATCAATGGTTGTGTTGCATCATCGGCAAAATTGATATTAAAGTCGCCACTGATAATAATTGGAATTTCATGAAAGTTTTCTTGAATCAACTCAGAACCATCTTTAATATATAACAATAAATAATTATGAAAAATTTTAATGATTTCCTGGAGAAATGTAAACAGCTATAACTAAAATTACTTTATCATTATGTGTATTGTATCTGCTTATACATATTTCTCCGATTGCTGACTGAAATACTCCAAGGGCAGCTGATTTGTTTGAATGAATATCCATATGTTAGTGCAATAATTTTTCGTAGATTTTTAGTTTTAATAGGTATGGGTATGTGAGAAAGTTTGTGCTATATTTTTTCATTTATACTAGTGAGTAAAGGGTCTATAGACCGAATATTTTTAGACCTGAATACTAATAAAAAATAAACTTCATCTCTCGTCCTAATTTCTCTTCCTCCCACCCAAGATCGTTGCCCTTACACAATACATAAATCCCCTATTTAGATTTGACTTTTATTATTTTCCCAAAAAACTGTGTTATCTGCAGAAGTAAGATTATTTGTTTCTTCAACTTGTCAAAAATCCTCAATTATTTCATAAGAAATAAAAATGTTTTTCTCATTTAAAATCCATATATATATATATATATATATATATATATATATATATATATATATTTAAAAAACATCAAACAGTTACAAACACATAATTAAATATACTTGGTACTAATTTCCTATTGTTATAACCTATACACGCAACTAAATATTATTCAAAACTGTTATGTTTTGTTAAAGAGGTGCAATGTAATTTTTTATTTTTATAAAAAATGAAGTCCCAAAAATTTCGGTTCTGGAGTTATTGAAAAATAATCCTGTCCTAAAAGTTGGAATTTTTGTAAAACATATTTTAACGAAATTTGCAAAAATTATACTCTCAATTCAGTAAAAATATAATTATTTTAAATAAATTCACTTAATTTTCAAATACTACTAATTTTACTAACTTTATTATGTAGACAAATAAAACCTTCATTTTATAAATTATAACATTTTAAATAACTTATGTAATTGTTATTTATCACCAAAATTTACGTAAACGTTTAACTTTTGATAAATTTGATTCACATTTAATATGTTCTCAATAGTTTATTTAAAAATATTTTTAATAGGGAGATATTTTGACCTTCAATCGGCACTCTGGTTTCCCTTCAAATCGTATAAATCTTTCGCCTTTTACTAAAGATTTCCGTGGAGGGGAACACATGATGAGTCTATAAACAATTTTTGTAACGCCCTACCGAAAGGTTGGGCACATCATTCGAAAATAATCAATGTCTGAGTTCGATTTTCTGGAACACAAAGTGAAAATATCAGTGTAACCACTAACCAGTATAACAATAATTTAACTTTACTGTACTAATTTCAAAAATATATATGGTGGATATTCTCAAGTTTTGTTTTGGTACTGTATTCTAAATAGTTATTGATAAATAAATTACTGTTTTGATAATATAGTCATTAATCATTGTCCGTTATGTTATAAGTGATTAACCACCAGACACAGGGGTCTCTTTCTTCCATCTTATGGGGGAATGGGATCTCAAACATTTTCAAAGACAGTATAAGAAATAAAGTCCTATCTTCATATCCCCCTTTTCCAAATTTAATAAACAAATATTTTATTTAATCTCATTAATTTCAATCTCAACTAGTCAAAATTCATTAATATCATGTTTTATATTCAGTTCAGTTGCAGTAAATGTTATTACAGAAGCTGTCTGTCATTCATAGAGGACTTCCAGTTTTATGAAGAATGTTTTTTTCCAAAACCATAACTGGGATGAGATCAAACTGGTGAAATAAAATATATCTTCATATTTTTTTAAATTTTTACTATTTTTTTAAATTTCGTAGAGTAGGTGGAAAATGTTCAAAAGACAAAGGGAGAAATCCCCTCTTCCCAATAGTGTGAGATTCTTATTAAAACCTTCCTTCCTGTTTAGTACTCTTATCACAAGGGAATGACCCTCACAAAGTACTTTATTTATGTTAGTGTAGAGCTAGTGCTGTTAATTTTATTACAACAGTCACCATAGATGTCTCTGCTCGATACTAAAACAATTCCTTTATTTGTTTATTAAATTTATTTACTTAAATTAATGTATGAAGATAAAATAAAATATAAAAATAAGTATTATTTCACTTTTTGTAGTCCAAACATGAAAATTTTGTTTTATTATATATTTTATATCAATTTAAGTTGTTACCTCTCGCACATTGTCTTAACGCAATTTTCAACTACACATTCAGGTTATTCAGTAATTGTTAAGATCATACTTCACAGGATCATTTCTGTAGTATATCTTCACACAGACATTTTCAATACGGAAGTGTTCTCCAACCATGTTGATGAGTCTTAGCACTCTTCCCTGAGCGTGAGGCAGGCTGAGAGTGAATCTTGTATTTACTTTCAGTCATCGATGATCGTTCGCCTTTCTTACGAGAGGTTCGGGAGGAGTGTAATCTGAGTGGTTGGACTTTCTCCATTAATAATTTCAACAAACCATAGTAGCAAATTTGTCATCGTTATTGTATTTTCATGTTTAATTTTATCAACTATATGAGAATTGTGAACCAAACAATTTGAGATATTTTATTTAGTTCATGGAAATCTGTTCGCTTTTGCAAACAATTACACATGTTTTCAAGTTAATAAATACTACAAAGTTATTGAAAAATTAAATTATTGATATTATTATCAACTGTTCGTTATTGAAAGAATGCCTGGATCGGGTTTGCACCGATTAATATATAGATCATCAAGGTTAACTTTTCGATAAAAATGATTAGTTGTTTTTTTTAAGAGCGTATTGTCTCGTCAGTTTATTCTAAAAATTGTTTTATTTATTACGATTGGTTCTCCTTATTTTGTAAATGTACAAAATAGTGTCGTTTTTAGTGTACATTGTTGCCTAAATAAAACTTTCAACCCACCAAATTTGGACTCATCCATCCTTAATGTGACTAAATTTGGAATCCTCTCACATTAAATTTTCTTCAGGGATAATAAATGTACGTTTTGTAACTTTCCAATGTTGGGTTATTATGAAAATAAAAAAGAACCAATCTTCTCCAACCAAAAATTCCAAACCCACTTTTAATGGGTGTCTATCTAAATCAACATTTCCTAGGGTAGGAACTTTTGTGAACTGAAGACATGTAAACACCATGATGTAGTAACTTACGAGAGAATAGTGCTATATAAAAAAAAACATTTAAAATTAAGTCTTTTACTACAAAATAATACTTTATGTTTTTCTACATTTAAAATTTAATATATGAAAATAAATTTAGTTTTTAAATAATACATCAGATTATAAAATACATCTTACTTTGGAGAGAAATTTGCTAATAATTTTATTGCAAACCTCTCACACCCTATGGTTCATATTATTAGTCAATTCTATGAACCCTCATTGTTAACTTTGCGCAGTGGCAATATCGTAACCAATGAAGTCTATCTGAGGTGCGATTATTGCTTATTGAAAACTTTTACCAATACCCCGCCATGTGGTCGTGAAATATCGACCGCTACGGCAATTTTTGTAAGACCCTAGGGGGCCATAATCGAATCTAACATAAACGTATATAAATATATTGTGTTCTTACTGTTGTGTAATTAATAATAATTGTAAATCAAATAGGCTATTATTAATTAGTAGGCATATTAGAGACATCCAATATGATAAGAATTAATGATTGCACCAATTAATAAGTTTAAAAAAAAAAATGTGTTGAGGTTTTGCTTGTTAGACCAGTATAGCGAAAGATAATTCTGTGTTTGATACATACGAAGTTGTCTTCAATTCAATGGTCTAAATGGGAATTCGTCTGCCTACAATTAGAATTTTTAGTGAGACTTTTTTATGCTTTATAGACCGATTATTTTTAGACTTGAATACAAATAAGAACTAAAACTCACGTTTAGTTTTTATTTCTTCCCCTCCCCCTCCCCTCCCCATTCCGTTGCCCTTACACAATACTAATCCCTATATTTAAATTTTGACTTGTATTATTATTTTCCCAACAGTTTATGTGATACTACAGAAGTAAGGTTATTATTTGTTTCTTCCACTTGTCATCCTCAATTATTTCCATTTTCATAGATTTCGTCTGGGAACATTGTAATTAAAAGAGAAATAAAAATGTTTTTCTCATTTAAAATCCATATATATATATATATATATATACACAAACATATATATTATATTTGAATAAAAACATTAAACTGGTACGAATACATAATTTAAATATACTTGGTGTACTAACTTCTTATTTTAAACCTATTAGACGAAACTAAATATTATTGAAAATTGTTACGCTTTGCTTGTTATAAAGGAGTGATTTTATTATTTTTATAAAAAATGAAGCCCCAAAAATCTCGGTTCTGGAGTTATTGTTAAAAAATAATCCTGTCCTAAAAGTTGGAATTTTTGTAAAACATATTTTAACGAAATTTGATAAATTATAACCTTAATTCAGTAAAAAGATAATTATTTTTTAATAAATTCACTTTTTAAAAATGGTAATGATAATTTTAATAAAAGTGTCACGATAAGAAATCTATTTAAATAATAGTAGAAAGCCTGAATCTAAGGATGACAACTTAAAATTGTCTTTTTACTGGATATCAAAGCTAAAATGTTAGCCAAATATAGGCTGCTGTGCGTAGCGCATTCTAATGGAGAACATGAGAAACATTAAACTCCAATGCTTGCTTCAAAAATTGTTCCAACATGCTACTAATTTTACAAATTTTAGTAATGTAGGCAAATAAAACCTTCATTTTATAAATTAAAACATTTTAAATAACTTATACAATTGTTATTTATCACCAAAATTTACATAATCGTTTAACTTTTGATAAATATGATACACATTTAATATGTTCTCAATAGTTTATTTAAAGATATTTTTAATAGGGAGATATTTTGACCTTCAATCGGCACTCTGGTTTCCCTTCAAATCGTATAAATCTTTCGCCTTTTACTAAAGATTTCCGTGGAGGGGAACACATGATGAGTCTATAAACAATTTTTGTAACGCCCTACCGAAAGGTTGGGCACATCATTCGAAAATAATCAATGTCTGAGTTCGATTTTCTGGAACACAAAGTGAAAATATCAGTGTAACCACTAACCAGTATAACAATAATTTAACTTTACTGTACTAATTTCAAAAATATATATGGTGGATATTCTCAAGTTTTGTTTTGGTACTGTATTCTAAATAGTTATTGATAAATAAATTACTGTTTTGATAATATAGTCATTAATCATTGTCCGTTATGTTATAAGTGATTAACCACCAGACACAGGGGTCTCTTTCTTCCATCTTATGGGGGAATGGGATCTCAAACATTTTCAAAGACAGTATAAGAAATAAAGTCCTATCTTCATATCCCCCTTTTCCAAATTTAATAAACAAATATTTTATTTAATCTCATTAATTTCAATCTCAACTAGTCAAAATTCATTAATATCATGTTTTATATTCAGTTCAGTTGCAGTAAATGTTATTACAGAAGCTGTCTGTCATTCATAGAGGACTTCCAGTTTTATGAAGAATGTTTTTTTCCAAAACCATAACTGGGATGAGATCAAACTGGTGAAATAAAATATATCTTCATATTTTTTTAAATTTTTTTAAATTTCGTAGAGTAGGTGGAAAATGTTCAAAAGACAAAGGGAGAAATCCCCTCTTCCCAATAGTGTGAGATTCTTATTAAAAACCACCTTCCTTCCTGTTTAGTACTCTTATCACAAGGGAATTGCCCTCACAAAGTACTTTATTTATGTTAGTGTAGAGCTAGTGCTGTTAATTACAACAGTCACCATAGATGTCTCTGCTCGATACTAAAACAATTCCTTTATTTGTTTATTAAATTTATTTACTTAAATTAATGTATGAAGATAAAATAAAATATAAAAATAAGTATTATTTCACTTTTTGTAGTCCAAACATGAAAATTTTGTTTTATTATATATTTTATATCAATTTAAGTTGTTACCTCTCGCACATTGTCTTAACGCAATTTTCAACTACACATTCAGGTTATTCAGTAATTGTTAAGATCATACTTCACAGGATCATTTCTGTAGTATATCTTCACACAGACATTTTCAATACGGAAGTGTTCTCCAACCATGTTGATGAGTCTTAGCACTCTTCCCTGAGCGTGAGGCAGGCTGAGAGTGAATCTTGTATTTACTTTCAGTCATCGATGATCGTTCGCCTTTCTTACGAGAGGTTCGGGAGGAGTGTAATCTGAGTGGTTGGACTTTTTCCATTAATAATTTCAACAAACCATAGTAGCAAATTTATAATCGTTATTGTATTTTCATGTTTGATTTTATCAACTATATGAGAATTGAACCAAACAATTTAAGATATTTTATTTAGTTCATGGAAATCTGTTCGCTTTTGTAAACAACACATGTTTTCAAGTTAATACTACAAAGTTATTGAAAAATTAAATTATTGATATTATTATCAACTGTTCGTTATTGAAGAATGCCTGGATTCGAGTTTGCACCGATTAAAATATAGATCATCAAGGTTAACTTTTCGATAATAAATGAATGGTTGTTTTTTTTAAGTGCGTATTATCTCGTCAGTTTATTCTAAAAATTGTTTTATTTATTACGATTGGTTCTCCTTTATTTGTAAATGTACAAAATAGTGTCGTTTTTAGTGTACATTGTTGCCTAAATAAAACTTTCAACCCACCAAATTTGGACTCATCCATCCTAATGTGACTAAATTTGGAATCCTCTCACATTAAATTTTCTATTCAGGGATAATAAATGTACGTTTTGTAACTTTCCACTGTGACGGTTATTTATTGAAAATAAAAAATGAACATATCTTCTCCAACCAAAAATTCCAAACCCAGTCTTTTAATGGGTGTCTATCTAAATCAACATTTCCTAGGGTAGGAACTTTTGTGAACTGAAGACATGTAAACACCATGATGTAGTAACTTACGAGAGAATAGTGCTATATAAAAAAAAACATTTAAAATTAAGTCTTTTACTACAAAATAATACTTCATCTTTTCTACATTTAAAAAATTTAATATATGAAAATAAATTTAGTTTTTAAATAATACATCAGATTATAAAATACATCTTACTTTGGAGAGAAATTTGCTAATAATTTTATTGCAAACCTCTCACACCCAATAACTATGGTTCATATAATTAGTCAATATGGTTCATATAATTAGTCAAGGGTTCTATGAACCTTCATTGTTAACTTTGCGCAGTGGCAATATCGTAACCAATGAAGTCTATCTGAGGTGCGATTATTGCTTATTGAAAACTTTTACCAATACCCCGCCATGGGTCGTGAAATATCGACCGCTACGGCAATTTTTGTAAGACCCTAGGGGGCCAAAATCGAATCTAACATAAACGTATATAAATATATTGTGTTCTTACTGTTGTGTAATTAATAATTGTAAATCAAATAGGCTATTATTAATTAGTAGGCATATTAGAGACATCCAATATGATAAGAATTAATGATTGCACCAATTAATAAGTTTAAAAAAAAAAATGTGTTGAGGTTTTGCTTGTTAGACCAGTATAGCGAAAGATAATTCTGTGTTTGATACATACGAAGTTGTCTTCAATTCAATGGTCTAAATGGGAATTCGTCTGCCTACAATTAGAATTTTTAGTGAGACTTTTTTATGCTTTATAGACCGATTATTTTTAGACTTGAATACAAATAAGAACTAAAACTCACGTTTAGTTTTTATTTCTTCCCCTCCCCCTCCCCATTCCGTTGCCCTTACACAATACTAATCCCTATATTTAAATTTTGACTTGTATTATTATTTTCCCAACAGTTTATGTGATACTACAGAAGTAAGGTTATTATTTGTTTCTTCCACTTGTCATCCTCAATTATTTCATTTTCATAGATTTCGTCTGGGAACATTGTAATTAAAAGAGAAATAAAAATGTTTTTCTCATTTAAAATCCATATATATATATATATATATATATATATATATATATACACAAACATATATATTATATTTGAATAAAAACATTAAACTGGTACGAATACATAATTTAAATATACTTGGTGTACTAACTTCTTATTTTAAACCTATTAGACGAAACTAAATATTATTGAAAATTGTTACGCTTTGCTTGTTATAAAGGAGTGATTTTATTATTTTTATAAAAAATGAAGTACCAAAAATCTCGGTTCTGGAGTTATTGTTAAAAAATAATCCTGTCCTAAAAGTTGGAATTTTTGTAAAACATATTTTAACGAAATTTGATAAATTATAACCTTAATTCAGTAAAAAGATAATTATTTTTTAATAAATTCACTTTTTAAAAATGGTAATGATAATTTTAATAAAAGTGTAACGAGAAGAAATCTATTTAAATAATAGTAGAAAGCCTGAATCTAAGGATGACAACTTAAAATTGTCTTTTTACTGGATATCAAAGCTAAAATGTTAGCAAAATATAGGCTGCTGTGCGTAGCGCATTCTAATGGAGAACATGAGAAACATTAAACTCCAATGCTTGCTTCAATAAATTGTTCCAACATGCTACTAATTTACAAATTTTAGTAATGTAGGCAAATAAAACCTTCATTTTATAAATTAAAACATTTTAAATAACTTATACAATTGTTATTTATCACCAAAATTTACATAATCGTTTAACTTTTGATAAATATGATACACATTTAATATGTTCTCAATAGTTTATTTAAAGATATTTTTAATAGGGAGATATTTTGACTCTTAATCGTTACTCTGGTTTCCCTTCAAATCGTATAAATCTTTCGCCTTTTACTAAAGATTTCCGTGGTGGGGAACACATGATGAGTCTATAAACAATTTTTGTAACGCCCTACCGAAAGGTTGGGCACATATCTTAATGAATAATGCTTTGGTTAATTTTTTTATTGTTAATTTAATTTTGTTTGCTTACTGCTCAAGTATAGATAGGTTAAGAGTGTAGTATAATTATTAATTAGCAAAAGTCATGAGTTCGGTAGTTTATAAACAAAAAGTGAAATGAAGTATGACGCCCTTTCAATTGGTTAGTAATGTTGACTAATTGACTGTCTCAGTCACAGTCGGCCTCCATTACAACACCATAAAGGTATTTTATATATTCCTTCATAGCATTTGATTTAATCAAGTTTTAATAACGACAGCAAAGTTCTTTTTTTTTTTTTTACACATACTTAACAATATTTTTACTTGTGATTTTCATACACATTATTATTGGGTATTATTAATCTTCAAAGATCATCGAAATTTGAACGAAATTGATAGTGTTGATTTTGAGAGATTTGCATATTTTATAACATCACTATGGTAGATTGATATTTTTAGAAGAACTGGCATTTTTTTTTTGGAGAGATGTGAACTAAATATTAGAATCGAATTTCACAGAAATAAAGTTTTTTTATTCTCATTTTGTGATTTGAAAGGATTTATTCAAGTGTTGTCAAAAACATTGCTTAATTAATAGTGATTTAGACAAGTGTGAGGCTATATTTATATTTTCTAATGGCATGCTGTAGAACTTCTTAGATTCAAGTCAAAATGGTTTTAGCTAGGTCTAAAACCAATTATTTGATTTTACCGATTTTTAATATTGTCAACAGTGTTTGAGAAGCGGAATCATAAAATGGATATTGTCTTCAAAACTGTAATTAATTTTCTTCAGTAAAAATATAAAAACATAGTTTTTCAAATTATTTGGGATTAAAATTTCACCATAAGCACATTAATGTCCCCTGCACATTATCATGCTATTGTGCAGACGACGACGGACGGACGGGATGTCGATAATCCTGAAATTATTAAACGTGATATTAGTCAAAACCGGAAGTGGAATTTTTGTGCGATTACTTCACATCCTCTACCTCTTATATTGGATAGAATGACAGGAGTGGAGTAAGCTCCTTAAATATAAAGTAACAAAATCAAAATACGTTGATTTTGTTATAATCCAACTCATTTGTTTACAGTAAATATTCTTTTATGTTAAGTTTGAATCATAAAACCCAAAACTTCATTAAATTTCCAAGATCTATAATAAAACAAAGTTAGCCTTAATAATTGTCCATCGAGAAACCAAATAAATAAATAACTTGCCATAAAAAAATATATTTTTCCGGCAAAAGGTTGGTTTTTGAGTTTTTGCCATGATTCATTCTAATCGTCTTGAAACGCTTTGAACTCACCAGACAAGTTAGTATAGAAAGTTTCTTATTTTATTATTTTATTTTTTTAAATTTCGCAGGATAGGTGGAAAATCTTCAAAAGACAAAGGGAGAAATCCGCTCTTCCCAATAGTGTGAGATTCTTACTCACTAAAAACCACCTTCCTTCCTGTTAGTACCCCTATCGCGTGGGACAAGGAAACAGGAAAGGTTTTCCATGTACCAAGCTGAGAAGCTCTTTCCATGGGCGTATCGAGATTGTAAATGTGGAAGAAAGCAGAACTTTATGTATCCGCGCGAAGGACGAGGTAAAGATATGACTTGACAGAGTCCAGTCAGGTAAAACCTCGCGACAGATCATGCAGGAGCCCAGGTTTGGTAGATGTGGCGTGCAAGGTGAAGGATGGGAGTTACCTTACAAATACCTTGTTAGTGAATTTATTGGAGGAGATACATACAAGCTACATCTTCTTCTGCTGCCTACTCGATTACTGAAATAAGCGTGCAAGATTAGACTGCATGCAACTGCATCCTGGTGGCGACAGCTTGGCTCATGCCGCTGCGGTGCACCCTTTGATCTGAAACAGAGCTAGAAAGCAAAGAGGTGAAATTTAGGTATGAAGTAGGCTATGCATGGCTTTATAGGCCCAAACGAGAGATCAAGGTCGGTCGTGCGAATAAGGACAGCGGCCGTCTGTGTTTGTCAAATGTTGTGTCGTATGTACCTAGTGAAGAGATTAGTGTTGATGTTGGGTGTGCATGTGCCCCCTTGTAGAGATTAGCTGATAATTGTTGAATGTGTTGTTTGATGAACGGCACATTTAAGTCTTTATGTAAGGTCCTAACTCTGGTGCACATTGGTGCTTTAGTGATTATTCTCAAAACCTTGTTTTGGAATATCTGTAGCCTGCGCATGTGTGTGTCCCCAGTGTGTCCCCAGACGGGCGCTGCATAGGTAATGACGCTTCTAAGTATAGATAAATAGATTATGGTGGCTGTTCTCAATTCAAGAGAACTTGTTTTATTGAGCAATGGATATAGTTGTGACAGTGTCATGTTTGCTCTTTTAATTGTGTCGGATATGTGGGCAGACCAAGTCAGTTTCCTATCTAGGATGACCCCGAGGTACTTGACCTGGCCATGCCAGTGTATATCTTCATTGAATAAGCGTAAAGGAGTATTAATGGTGTGTGAGTTTCTTTTAGAGAGCAAAAGCGCCTGGCACTTGGACACATTTACCTTTACTCTCCAGGCTCTAAGCCATGGCTCTATATTGTTTAGTGAAGTTTGTAGCCTACTGTAGATCATACATGGTTGCCATGACTGTGCGGATATCGCGGTGTCGTCAGCATATATAGCCACATTGGTGTTATCAAGTGTTGGAATGTCGTTGATGTAGATATTGAACAATACGGGCCCGATGAGCGAACCTTGAGGCACGCCAGCTTGTATTGTCCTCTGTGTGGATGTTGTTTGGTCTACATCAACCCTGAACTTGCGGTCTGCTAGGTAAGACCTAATGAGGTGTATCAGCCCGTCTGGGAAGTTGTATTGCCTAAGTTTGTCTATTAGACCACTGTGCCAAACCCTATCAAAGGCCTTTTCAATATCCAGGAAGACTGACCCGGTCGACTGATTACCATTGAAACCCCTGGTAGCGTATTCAACAACTCTCAGCAGTTGAAGTGTTGTGGAGTGTTTGGTTCTGAAACCGAATTGCTCCGGCCTCAAGATGTTGTGTGTGTGTATATGTTTGTTGATACGTTTGAGCAGGATCTTCTCAAAGACCTTGCTCATTGTATTCAGCAAACTAATGGGTCTGTAGGATTCGGGCCTATGCTTGTCCTTCCCCAGCTTGGGAAAAACTAATATTTTAGCTTCTTTCCAAGCAGCAGGGAAATGTTGAGTGCGGAGAATTGCATTACATATGTTTGTAAAGAACCTGAGCGCTTTCTCCGATAAGTTTTTGAGTGTTGTATTTCCAATAGTGTCTGGCCCAGGAGCTTTCCTGGCCTTTGTGTGTGAAATCGCCCACTTAATTTCTGTGAGGGTTGTTTTGTGTATAGAGTGTTGGTGAGGAGAGTAGGCGAATTGTAAAGTGTTGTTTTCAACAGTGTCAGTGAAAACTGGGTCAGAGGGCTGAGTATTTGGTTGAAACGTTTGTTCCAGGGTGTCAGCAAATAGATTTACCTTATCATCCGGGTCCCCCACCTGTCCATGAGGGCCTATTAGTGGGGGATAGCACATAGGTGAACGTGTAAAGTGTTTTACAAGTGGCCATACGGGTTTCTCACTGACATCTAGACTGACCAATTCGGCTTGGAAGCCTTCAGCTCGAAATTGAGTTAGTTCTATCTTAATTCGTCTCTTGAGACGGTTTAGTTGTGTACGTGGTGTACATCTATTTACTCCCTGCTGTAATGCCCTTCTTAGCCTATTGCGACGCTTGATGAGCGCAAGTATGTGTCGTGGTATGAACGTGTGATGCCGAGGCTGGCATTTAATCGGGACTGCGGCTTTCGTCGCGTCCTGTATGGCTGCTGTTAGTTTGTAAACAGCATTATCAATGTCCTGAGGAGACAGAACCTCATCAGAGTTAGGTAATGAGCCATCCACTTGCTGGCGGAACATCTCCCAGTCAGCAAGTCGGTAGTTCAGCACCTCTCTTGGCTCCTTGCTAATAGGATTGCCAGCCACCGCCATTACGACAGGATAGTGATCTGAATTCAAATCCCTATCTACGTGCAGCTGCGGTGATACCGTCAAGCCCTTAGCAATAGCCAAGTCGGAGGATGTCTTCTGTGTTGTGAGTCTAAGGTGTGTTGGTTCAGTGGGAGCCAGTAGAATGGCATTGTTTGATTCGATGTAGCGGTAAAGGATTCCCCCACTTGAGTTTGTATGTCTGCAGCCCCAGCGTGTATGTTTTGAATTTAAGTCCCCGGCGATGACAACTTTGTTAGAAGTTAACAGGAGTTTATCTATATCACGGGTGTCTATATTACCCGGGGGATTGTACGCTGAAATGAGTGTAGTGTGGCTGCCATTGAGCTCAAGCTTGATAGCAGTAGCTTCAATGCATGTTAGTGTGGGCATCAAAATTTCAACATGTTTTATATGCTTATGTATTATTACAGCCGTACCACCTCCAGCTCTGTTTGTTCTGTCGGTGCGAAAGTTTCTTATAGAAAAGCACTTCTTATTAAAATAAGTATCTGTGAGAAGATTTATTTTGAACTTTATTTCTGTTGAATTTACACTTACATTGAGTGTTTTATGACTAAAGGTTCACTTATCCGTACGTTTGAAATATTTTTTGTACAAATTCAGACTTTTATCCTAGCAAATTAATAAATTGAATATATTGAAGACTAGTTTTTATGCCAGAGTTATTCCACTGAACTAAGCTTGAATTACTGACGCTAGCGACACATATGTACAACTTTATGAACTATGTGTTCATCCTGTTATCTACTACAGTTTCATTAGAGGTTCATTACTGTTGTGTAAAAAACTGTTAATTATTTGTAGGTTAATAGACTATACTTAATTAATTTATCACTTTGGGATATATCTGAGCTCCTGTTTAGCTTTCTATAATTACAAGATTTATGACTCGCTTTAAAAAAAGTTAATATCATTGACAATAAACAATAAGATATGCGGCCGTAGAGGGGCAGTGCGAGACGACGACGTTGCCATTTCCACTGCCTATCTATCTGACGCGTCACCAAAAATCCAAGTGCAAAGAACCAACAGCTGTAGTATAGTCAGTAAGAATCTCACGCTATTGGAAAGCGTGAGAGTGGATTTCTCCTTGTTTTTAACAATGGACGCTAATATTGATACATCAATGAAAATGGAATCCATCTTTTAATACGTATTGAATAGTTTGTTTCACATCTCACAAAAACTGCTATTATACGCTAGGCATTATTCATTGTGTGGTTAAATTAAGTTGTATTCGTCTACTAAAAACTATAATATGATTCCCCGATTTCGCAGTACAATTTAATTTGAAATCCAATTAATTTTATTTCTGATTTGTAGGTCACGCAGTGTTCAAGTTAGAAGAGGGAGGGTACATGATATCTAACACTAGATTTGACCTAACGTCAACATATTAATTTTTTCTTCAAATAAACATACATATTATTAATCAGAATAACTTCTAATTATATAAATTCTGCCAAGAAAATAATTTTATTCGTTGATGTTGTGAATTGTTAAAACTTATTCTATGAAAACTTATCGAATATCAAAAACTTAAATCAAATGATTAGTTGACGATTAGATGGTCACGAGTTGGAATAGTATCACCACATTATAGCAAACTTACAAATTGAAGGTTAGAAAAACCTACACAATTAAGTTGAGACGGTTCCAAATAACAATCTAGAGTAGTTATTCTGTCTTCCTGTAATGAAACTGCCTTCCAGCAGCTACTGACTAGGATGTTTATACTTGAAAAAAAAAACCAGTTCTACAACACCTGTCATTGACAAAGAACTGGTTTACTTCCGCTCACAATTGTTGGGTCTTATATATTTTGTACAATTTTACATATATATTGTAAATTAAACATAACGTGTTACTTTATTGTATTATTGATTTATTTTATTAATAAAACTTTTCTGACCAATCTGACTTTTTATCATCCCCCATTCAGTAAACTATTTCTTGTCAATCATTTCGTATCTGGACTCATTTTTCATGGAATTAAACAACAAATATTTAATTTAGTAACACTGTAAATCTAACTTGAAATGAGTTGCGATATTGAGGTATCATACAACTAGATGTTATATTTCTGGTTGTCCTATTAGCGGTCGAGGGTAAAATCGTCCAGTTTGCGGTAATCTCAAAAATATCTTGGGCTACCCTAATTATATTTCTACAATTTGTGGTCATATATTATATAACCTATATAACTAGACATGATTTGTGAGTATCTAGTTTCTTTTGTGAAACCTCTGGGTAACCTTGGTTTTAATATATGTAAATTTGCCGCACAAAATTAGCTTAGGTTGATTTAATATCCTAAAATACTTCTCACACAACCTAAACAAAACTAAGCTAACGTAGGATTGAAATGTGCTTTTGTATTAATTCTAAAATCTGTTGTTTGTAAACATTATTTGAATAAATGTCCTCAATCTGTTCTTATCAGCTTAATCACTAGATCTTGGTCAATGCCCTCCCAGACCTTACCAACCCCGTCGACTGTGGGAGCCGGCGGCTGTCACCTGTGAGGAGGATCTGGAACGTCTCTACGGAGAACTACTGGCGACTCTTCGCAGAGGGAGGCGACTTCCGTCCGTCCCTCTGTGTCCGTCCGAGCTTCACGTTCGTCGGCGCAAATGGATGAAAATCATTCGGCTAGTCTTCATCGCCAAAAACTAATGAAAGAGATAGGGTCTAACCCAAGACTATAATAATATATATATATATATATATATATATATATATATATTTCATTGCAAATTTGCAATTATGATTCAGAGTTGGTTACCGTGGCTGAAATAATATGTTTTAAACCATAGGTGTCTCAACTTGGCAAAACACTAGTTTCTGCAAAATCGTCACCAACCAAACATTATTATCAACAGTAAAGTATCGTACACAGACGAAGTCGTAAGTGATCCAACTTTTTTCGAAGCAACTCAGGATGTTTTGTAAAAACGTAAATTGGATGCGTTTTATGGGAAAGATGAAAATGTTCATAAACCGGTTCCTCAGAATGATAGAGTGAAAAAATGAAAAAAAAATAATAAAATAAAAATACCGGCTCATGAGACTGTGTAGTACAGTTATCACTTTTTACTAGTACAATGTGAAAAAATACTTTAACATGTTTTGATTATAGTAGATGTTGCAACAAAAAATGTAGTGGGAGGATTATATATTCTTTCTTGTTAAAAAAGAAGTAAATCACTCTGGTCGTCTTATCGCCAAAACAAATGAAAGGGAGAGATGTTACCCAAAAAAACTTCAATTGCAAATGCAGAGCTGGTTTCGTGGCAGAAATAATCCGTTTCTACTTGACACCAATCAAAGATTATAATCCGAGTACGGAACTATTTCATTTGCACTGTTAAATATGCGATAAGTGACGGATATATTTAAATTCATTGTTTTAAATTAAACCAAAGGTTTTTTTAATTATAACTTTGAAAAACACGTCTACATCTAAAAAGTTGTAGATCCAGCTTAGAGGTGCTCGGAATTGCTACGTTTATAAGTTTAATGTCAAATTTACAAACGACACATGGCTTGATTTTTCAGGATAGGATAAGGTAAAATGCACAAATAACTTATGAATAATCTTTTCTGTAAAGATTTATTAAATAGAGATGGGCGTTATTTATCGTAACAGCCTAAATAACATGTTACTCTGTCTCCCTGTTATTTTTGTAACAGATTTTTCCATTTCAAACCCAAATTCTTTTTCACGTTCGAAGTTTTGAGTGTTGCTGTACTTGCTGTGTTAACACCAGCAGTTTATGACTTAAATCTTGTTTTAGTTTTAATAATAAGATCCTGTTATCACTTTTTACTAGTACAATTAATAATTTGACTATGTATGCGAATTTTGAGAAAGTTAGTGCTATATTTTTCGTAGATTTTTAGTTTTAATATGTATGGGTATGTGAGAAAGTTTGTGCAATATTTTTTGCATTGATTTTAGTTTGACTATGTATATGAGTTTGAGAAAAACTATGTATGTGATTTGAGAAAGTTATTGCAATAATTTTTTGTAGATTTTTAATTTTAATTCGTATGGGTATGTGAGAAAGTTTGTGCAATATTTTTGCATTGATTTTAGTTTGACTATGTATGTGAATTTTGAGAAAGTTAGTGCAATATTTTTCGTAGATTTTTGTTTTAATATGTATATGAGTTTGAGAAAGTTAGTGCTATATTTTTCGTAGATTTTTAGTTTTAATATGTATGGGTATGTGAGAATGTTTGTGCAATATTTTTTCATTTATACTAGTTTAACTATGTATGCGAATTTTGAGAAAGTTAGTGCAATATTTTTTGTTTTAATATATATAGGTATGTGAGAAAGTTTGTGCAAATTTTTGCATTGATTTTAGTTTGACTATGTATAAGAGTTTGAGAAAGTTAGTGCAATATTAGTTTTTTTAGTTTTAATATATAGTCTATGGGTATGTGAGAAAGTTTGTGCGATATTTTTGCATTGATTTTAGTTTAACTATGTATGTGATTTGAGAAAGTTATTGCAATAATTTTTCGTAGATTGTTAGTTTTAATACGTATGGGTATGTGAGAAAGTTTGTGGAATATTTTAGTTTGACTATGTATGTGAATTTTGAGATAGTTAGTGCAATATTTTTCGTAGATTTTTGTTTTAATATATATATATATATATATATATATATATATATATATATATATATATATATGGGAATGTGAGAAAGTTTATGCAATATTTTTTGCATGGATTTTAGTTTGACTATGTATATGAGTTTGAGAAAGTTAGTGCTCTATTTTTCGTAGATTTTTTGTTTTGATATGTATGGGTATGTGAGAAAGTTTGTGCTATAGTTTTGCATTGATTTTAGTTTAACTATGTATGTGATTTGAGAAAGTTAGTGCAATATTTTTCGTAGATTTTTGTTTTAATATATATTGGTATGTGAGAAAGTATGTGCAACATTTTTGCATAATTTTAGTTTGACTATGTATGCGAATTTTGAGAAAGTTGGTGCTATATTTTTCGTAGATTTTAAGTTTTAATATGTATGGGTATGTGAGAAAGTTTGTGCAAATTTTTGCATTGATTTTAGTTTGACTATGTATATGAGTTTGAGAAAGTTAGTGCTATATTTTTCGTAGATTTTTAGTTTTAATAATATGTATGGGTATGTGAGAAAGTTTGTGCTATATTTTTTCATTTATACTAGTTTAACTATGTATGCGAATTTTGAGAACGTTAGTGCAATATTTTTCGTAGATTTTTGTTTTAATATATATGGGTATGTGAGAAAGTTTGTGCAATATTTTTGCATTGATTTTAGTTTGACTATGTATATGAGTTTGAGAAAGTTAGTGCAATATTAGATTTTTAGTTTTAACATATATGGGTATGTGAGAAAGTTTGTGCGATATTTTTGCATTGATTTTAGTTTAACTATGTATGTGATTTGAGAAAGTTAGTGCAATAATTTTTCGTACATTTTTGTTTTAATATATATGGGTTTGTGAGAAAGTTTGTGCAACATTTTTGCATTTATTTTAGTTTGACTATGTATATGAGTTTGAGAAAGTTGGTGAAATATTTTTCGTAGATTTTTAGTTTTAATACGTATGGGGCGCGCGTATCCTTTGTCTATATATATAATAAAGTTGCATTACGCTACTGTGCGTGACGCGATTTCTATTGAAAAAGTCCATCCCAAAAGTTGCATTACGGTAGTGTGCGAGACGCGATTTCTATTGAAATAGTCCATCCCAAAAATACCCAACGCGCCAATAGAAGTTTTCACTTAAAAAAAATTATACTTGAATGAAAAAAATTATCTCTGAACAGGTTAAAGGCCTATTTACAATAGAAGAGTTTTGACAGTTTGGAGAAAGTCCTGGGTGCTGGGTCTTTGTCAGAATCGTCAGTCATTCTGATCACATCCTGAATACCATTAACCTCTGGAACCGATTTTGTACAGCAGTAGGCCTATTCACTTTTCTATTGAAATTCCAAATAACACAATCTACAAATAAATATGCTCACGAGATCTAATGAGAAAACTTACTTTTAAGAAATTAGACACTTTTAAAATATAATTTAAAAAATAACACAATTCAGTTTGGATTTTAATTACAAACACATGTATAATAAATGTTGTAGGGTTACACTTAAAAGCTTAAAAAGTATCCTTTGAGTTATGACCAAATAAATAAATCCATTAAAAAACAAAACAAGAATGTAAACAAATGTAACAAAATGATTTTAGGTAAGCCAATAATAATGATTTGCTGCTCCTGGTGGCAAACTGTGGAACTATTGACTTGTTTCAGTCGTACTAAACAAAATAGACTATGTAAACATAACTTTTGTGGAATACATATTTGTTTACACCGATTGTTCAAGAAATAGTTGTTTGACAGGTGCTGCCTTTTATGTATCACAACTAATACTACTATATTAACATTTTTTAGATGCAAGTATCTATTAAATGAATGTATTACAAATTACACGGGAGAATTATACTTAATATATAAAGCTATACCACATATAAATAAACTTGAGCCTATGAAATTCTTAATATGTACAGAATCACAGTCAGCTATTTTGGAATTAGATAGTATTAGGATAGGGATTAGTGGTAACGGAACCAGTATGAACATAATGTTGGAAATTTTGGATAATGGAAAAACAATTTCACTGCAACGGGTACCAGGCCACTCTTGAATATCAGGTAATGAAACAGCGGATGAATTGGCCAAGAAAGCTATTGGAGATGGATTGGAAGAACTTCACTTGAATGTCCCATTAAAGGATTTTAAGACTTACCAAAAAGAAAAACAACTTGAATATATGACAAAAATATTATATGAAGTCCCTAAGGCTAAATGGTATAAAATTATCCAAAATAAATATACACAATACCCTGGTTTAAATCTAAAATCATGAGTAGATGGGAAATAATCAACATTTGTAGATTGCGTTAAAGACATGCTAACACAAACTCTCGACATTTTACAATGATGAAATAATACTTTTATATCATTGTGTCTTAATTGTTCACAAGCTCAGCCAGAAACTGTTGAACCTTAATTGTTAATTTGTCCTAAGTTTGATTTCATTACAGAACAATGTTTTCAGATAAGTAATCTAAAATTAATATTAACTCCAGTAATGAATTAAGGGATTTATTAATTCATAATGAGTTATCAACTTATATTGAAATAAATCAATTTTTAAAATTAAGTAAGTTAACAATGTAAATAAAACAGCAATAATAACACGATTAAAACAAGTCGCACATCCTTCGAGAGTGGTAACCAGATGGATCACTGGCGAGAGTTTATCCTAAAACATAATTATTTCCTACATAACTTTTTTGGTTTGATAATATTCCCAAATCAAATCCTACTTTTACTAACATACATTTTTGTAAAGAACGCGTAAACGAATAATACACATTGTAGTATTAACTACTCATGTTGAGTATTGTAGTATGTGAAAATAACTCACATGTTTTATTTTCAACATATATAATTATTAAAAACCACACTATCGACTCATAATGGATAACAGTAATATTAACTCAAAAACTATAGTGATTAACAAAATTAACAAATGGCAACCACAACTTTAATGCAATAAAGAAAAGTGTTATAATATTTTATAAATAATTTATACTGTAATACGTATCCAAGCCTGCCGGTCGGGATTAAGATACTGTAAAAGTAAATAGGCATTTACAACAGTCTTTATGGACTTTACTCACAAGAAGTTTTCATGACACACTACTCTCATTCCAACATGCTCATATAATTGGAAACGATTGACCATAGATAATATACCTAAAAATTACATTTATGGTCAGTAGCAACTGATAAATTTGTGATATTCAATTGACTCTAAAAATCCATACTCATTACTTCTGTACTTTTATATTGTATATAAACCTTAGATAAAATCCTTGGGTTGGAGTACTCTGCTGTAGTAATATGTCATTTAATTCAGAATATCTGTGCTTCAATGTTTCAATTTGTTTATCTTTGCGCAACTTAAAACATTGAGGTTATAAGAATTGTAGGGTTTTCGTATAAATAGTGATTGCGCTGATTGTTTCTCACAATTTATGTTACAATTTCTTTTAGTCTTTGTTGGGTTATGTTCAAACTTTTTTAAATATTGGAGTTTAAACACCAATATCGTCAAAAATGTCTCATCATTATGTAGTTACAGCTCATAAGCCTACCGCAGTTACGGCATGCGTAACAGGTTAGTTATTCTAATTATGGATGTACTTATATGTAAAAAATGGATTATTAAAATTATATTTCATAGTGTTATAATATTTATAAATAGACAGGGTCTATTGATGTAATTGAAATTAACATTTTATTTTATTCATCATTTATTGACTTATTCAATGTGTAAAAATAAAATTAGTATTTTCAATTACCTACAATTTTATTTACACAAAGAATCACGTTATTCACAATATTTACATGCAATACTGTTTTAAATATTCACTATCTAAATGACTCTTAATTAAATCTTAACAATATATTTATTATTATTTTATATGTTTTTGTTTATTGCATATTATTGCAAGACACAATATTCCTCTTAATATCATCATCTAAGTTACAACTTTACTATGGTGGACAGTATTTTACTTTTCTTATAAAGTCAATACACTCTTTATATATACAGTACAATATAACAAACCTAGATGACAGTTACCTATAGTATGTTGCAATATTAATTTATCTTTCATTTATAATAGGTTTATTGTAATCATAACAAGATTTGTGGTACCCACAAAAGATAAAGCAACAACAATATTATTCAGAACATACATACAATATAAATACCATATAGGATAATAACAACAATAGTCTTGCAACTCATTGAATATATGCCAAAATATACAACAAAATAAATCAAACAAAATATTTATTTTAGTAGGCTTTAAATATTGTGAGTAGTAACTAAATAACATAGATTTAAAACAACTTATGTAATGATTTATTACATGAAATTGCATGCGAATTTGAGATAATGAAACTTAAAGGTAATAAACATAAGTAGCGTACCTATTATATATGGAATATAACAATAGACTTAACAACTAGCAGGCAATAAATAAAGAATTACCTACCAAAAACAAGATTTAATAGAGAAATAGCCGAAGCACGTAAATAAATTCAATATAATAGAAATTGAATACTTTATAGTTTGATATTTCCAATCTATAATATATATAAATATAGGATATAGGCCTATAGTGTTGTGCAACTAACAACTGAATATGATGAATGACTTGCTTATCATCTTGTAGAAAGTAAAGATGAAATTTGTTATGGAAATGTGTATGTTTCTTTTATTTATTGTTTACATTTTCTATATGTTGCTAATTCTAAGTGACTTTCATACATTTTACAGTGAGTCTATGTCTGAAAACATAATATATTTAAAAATATTAATTCAGCATTTTTAATATGGTATTTTGTGTGGAACACTCAGTAATAATATAATGTGACTTGTATCTGCTATTAATTTTGAAAATGGTTAATAGGAATGAAAGAAAACATTTCATAAAATATGAAAAGCTTATCTGACTTTGGTTTTGTTAGGTCATATTTGTAGCATATCTATGATGGAATTTATATATGTTTTTACAGGCAATTTTACTTCTCCGAGTGATTTGAATTTAATACTAGCTAAAAATACTCGTATAGAGATCCATTTGGTTACACCTGAAGGGTTGCGACCTTTGAAAGAAATTGGACTATATGGAAAAGTTGCAGTTATGAAATTTTTTCGGCCTGCGGTAAGTTGAATATTTTGTTCTCATAAGACTTTAGTAAGTTGTATTTTTTCAGTGTGCTGTTATAGGCTCAGAAACAGAAAGTTACAAATTTATTCCTTACTAGGCTAATAGGAAAATACAAAATATTTATAATAATGTTGGTTTTCCTATTAAATAAACAAGCAGGAGTCATCTTGGGCTTGATACAGGATCATAATATGATCCTTCTAATTGGTGGCATATAAACTTAGTTAAGACAGCAATTGTTATTTGACACCTGCCAGTCTTTGACCAATTACACTATTTTTCCATTTACAAATTTAGAAAAGACCATCATTGTTTGGAAAAAGTTCTTGATTGTTGAGTAAAGCTAACAAATAATTTATTTTACTTTGATTCCTATCTGAACATTCATTTAATTCAACCTGTAACTATGTTTGTAAAATATCTATTAAATTCAGTTAACAAACATTCAATCTTTACTTGTAATTCTGTTGACTGTTTGTATTTTTAATATTTGCTATCTACAGTATAGCCTAAGGTTTATATCCTATCTGTATAGATTTATATTAAACATGTGTTTGAAGTAACACAAATTCTTTACTAAATTTTAACTTTTACTAATTAACTACAGTTTTAAACAACAAGAAGATAGGCTTAGCTCAAAGTGAATTCTTTATTGAATTATTTCATAACTCCTCTAGATAAATCCAATTCATTTTTTCTATCTTAATCCTTATTGTGTAGTGATGACTAGTTCATATTGCTTATGCCTATATTTGCTGTCATCATATAATAGTAATGATCTAATGTGCCTTTCTTCTATTTAATAAAACATATTAACTAGCCTAGTAATTTAAATAAACATTACTTCGAATATTAGTTGAAAGTGTCTTGATATATGGTGGGAAAGTGGGATGTTTAATACAAAACAGAAAAACCAAGTAATAGTTGTGAAGATGGTCGGTTATAGATGGAGTCTGAGATTGGCTCTTATAGAGTGTGTAATCAAGCCATATGTGATTGACTTGGTGTAAGAGAGAATATGGTGGATAGGTTGGAATAAGATGATTTGTTGTGATTTGAACATCTCCAGCGTAGTCCCGAAAGTGGTGTAATGAATTGGTATGAATCATTATGGCTTAAGATTATAAATGATGAAACATTTCGTAACTTTCCTCTAATCTACAAATATAAAATAAATTATCAAAATATTTGTCATTAATTTTAAAATGCAAAATCCAAATCGATGAACTACCACAACACCTAGTGACAACTACGAGCAAAACTAGGCTAATAATATCCAAAAACCCAACTTTCAATAAAAAAATAATGAAACAAAAATATTTCCCGATACCTTTGACCCGTTTTTCCCATATCATAATTATTCTAAACTATCACACTTATCCAGGAAAATTATTAGATAAACATGACACGACTATTCCAGGTTTATATTTAAATTTTAAAGTACGAGTAGGTAGGTTTGAAATTTGACAAATCATGGGCGGTAGACTTCAAAATATTATATTGTAAAGAAATGAAAGCCTAATTAATAAAACCTATGCTACCAATATATTAAATGGAATATTTGACACCTAAAAGGTTGTTCATAAAAATTTATAAGATATAGAAATAATTCAGTAAGAGCTAAAGTTAAACGCAAGTAATGTCACAAACAATGGCCGACAATAGGTCTTCTGTGAAGATAACACCGTTTCAGTCTAGTCCAGGATTGAAAATCTGGTAGCAAAGGGTTAAAGTATTTTTTAAATAACATGAATCTGCCCATACTAAATCACAAACCTATTTTTTGATCCCTAAGTGGTAAAAAGCTTTCCAGAGATTCTTTGGAGACACACTTGAAATAACTTTATACCCTTGTCCTCTCCAATCCAGTATTGAGTAATATTATTAAATAGTATGAGCAACAATCTCTAGCCTTGTCTGACTCTCTAATTTTTGATTATTTCTTTTCTTTTAACATTAAAAGTTTTTCCTCTAATAATCCACTTAATAGGCCTATACATAATAAATTAATTATAATTTCGTCCAAAGTGGAAAAACAGTATCTCGATTCTACGACTGCTGTGTTTAGAATAAATTCCATCTTCAGATACTTGTCAGTTTGTAAAATATACAATACACACAAACCATATATTCACATCACAACAATGAAAAATACAACACTTCTTTAACATTAATTTGTTCATTGGACACACACTGATATCATGCAATAAATAAAGAAACTGGAAACTGTTCTGGTTTTAAAATTAATGATAATTATGGACTGTTCATTTTATTAATATGGTTTAATAGGACATTTGACATCAATTGTCTATATAAAAACTCATGTATGACGTATCGAGAGTATAAATCCACTTCCGTTATCAAGTGATAACTTAAAACATGAAACAAGTGAAAATTACAACATAGTCCAATAACCTTTTGCATGTCGGAAACTAACACTATAACCGAAGAAAGGTACCCAGACCTATAGTTATTTTACCTTTCTGTGTGTAGTGCAGTCCTGTGTCTGGTGATTTTTCTTGAGCACGTTTGTTTAGTCTTAGTTTTGACAGCTCACGCCTAACATTAGGCCTGTGTTATCTTCTTATGTTGCAGTTTTAGTTTTAATTTCCATATACACTTTTTTTCACTTTTTATTGTATTAGGTTTTTCATTTGATAACAGGAGTTGATTCTACTCTCGATGATTTATACTTTCGAAACCTTGTTTATTAGTTTTTATATACAGAAATGATGGTAAATGTCCGATTAAATCATTAATAATGTGGAAATTATTACAAATAAGTTCACTTTCATTTTAGATAAACCTGTTTTATAACTATTTAAAATTTGTATAATGATACAGGCTCGTCAACTTCTACAATACGAAATTATATTTAATCCTTCTTATATAAATACCTTATTGCAGACATCACAATTATTTTTTAAATATGTCATGGCTCCAAAAGAAAATTTTAAATAAAAGAAAGAATTAAATAAGTTAAATTTAATTAACCCTAGATTACTACTCTTAGTTCATTGTTACGTGATCGCTATTCATTCGTAAATTTTACTACTTTCTGTTTTTATTTTTATTATTATTTTTTAAACTTTACTTTAGTGTTGACTATTTTTTATATTAAATCCTTTATTGTTTTTAAGTGTTTTTAAAAATATTTAACAATGAAATCCTGCATATTTTAACTGTAAAAAATGTCTTTTACCACCACTACAAGTACGTTTAAAAAAAAAATTAATCTGGAAAAAAAACGTAAAAAATATAAATATTATTTTATTGGAAAAATTAATCGGATATTCATAAAATACATCATTTATAAGTGTTTAATTTATATAAAAAGAGAAAAATGATTTACAATAAGTTCATTAGGTAGAAAGCCAAAAATGCCAAAATTAGAGTCCTGTCTTCACTGAGAATCACATTCCTTGCAGTGATTAATATACACTCAGTAGCTAAATCAAACACTTTGAACTCTAAAATCACTATTTACACAATAAACTATTTACAACACTAAAACTATCAATATAAAAACAATAATTTACAAAAAAAATATTCAAACACTTAATAGTTAAAACTTTCGCAAACACTATTCTTTCGTAAAATATACGACGCGAGCTTGAGTACGGTAATAACGGTTCAACTTTGAGCTTAGTCGAAGAGACAGTGGCCTCTATTCACAATGGCAGGAAGGTAAACAAAAAGACAGAGCGTGTCCGTCTTTTGTCTACGAGTTCTCCGAATTTTACAAAGGGCGGGTCGTAATTTTTACGAATGAGTAGTGTTATAGGGTTAAATAATTCAGGCTGATTTTTTTTTTTTATAGTTTAAAGCTACACAGTGCCTGGATTTGAATCAGGCTGTTTTGAAACTGAAATATATTTTATAAACTCATAAATTTTAATACATTTTGCCAAACAGAAATTTTTGGTAGCTGCCGAACTGAAATTTGAAAGATTACCTAACTTAATCCTAAATCACAAATACAATTTATTTATACATAAAAAAATCGGATGTCATACTCTAACGTACTATTGATGAAAAAAACAACATAAAAATTGCTGAAATTATATTTTATAAAGGGAGGGCACAATCTGTGGGTTAATGATCCTTCTTTTCTTGTTTGTAAAGCTATATTAAACAAAATTAATAAAAAACAAGTCAAACAAAATAAATGGTCAACCCAAGGATGGCATAGTCCCTCGTATTTTACATAATTATTCACATTTAAATTCTATAACTTTCACTAAAGTTAATTTTTAACTATTGCGCTTATATTTTATTGACAAAGTTTAATATATTTTTTAAAGTTCCAAAAAAAAGTTTTTGATGTTGAAGTATATTTAAATTTGATATTGGAGAAAGTTGAGTGATGTCATCATAGAATGTTTGTGGATTTTTTACGACAGTATTTTTGTAGCAGGTTAACTGGTATTATTTAGACTGTAAAAATATGTCCGTCAGCATCTGGTTTTACTGGGGGAATTGTTCTAGCTTGCCAACTCTCTAATGATCTAAACACTCTGCAGGGAAAGTGAACCATCGTACGATCTATGAGCCAAAAGTAGAAACCCTTTTGGTTACTGGTCTAATGGAATAAATGAAAGCTTGTCCTTTCTTTTATAATTATATGAAACCCATTACAAATATACACTATAGCGCTATTTCGCCGAACACTGTCTGCTTCTTCAAGTCTCACTGAACACTTAAATACAACATGTAACAACACTGAACTTGTACAAGTGAATATTATTTTATAAATATTATAATGTAATTCCTTCAGTTTATTTCTATTTACACAATCAAAAACCTTTTTCAAAAATAACAAATGCTATAATATATTTCTCTTAATTAAAATTTTAACTGATCTAAGTAGGGCCTACTATAATTTTTTATTTATGAATATAAAATTTATTTCATGTTTTTGAGTTTTCTAATGGTAGAATTGAATAATTACATTGGTCTTCTAGTATTCCAATAGAGTTTTGATAAGTTTCCTAACTCTTGAAAAATGTGATCTAATACTGAGCAGAGAAGAAAATGTTCCTTGTTCATAACTGTATTTAGGTGCTTACAAATTGTGCAATGATGGAATTTGTAAATTTTGAAAAGGTGGAGGTGTACAAGGCAGTCATGACTGGTATTTCATCTGAAATTTGCTACTGCTTGGTTTCTGGGTATATATTTTTGTTTTGTTCCAGGTGTTTCTGATGTTTTCCCACAGTTTACCACCAGTAGCAAGGCTGGACTCATTGGTGAACATTTCTTGTGTTTTGTTTTTTAGAAATCTTGTAATTGTTTTTATGTTGTATGGTATTTTTCTTCTTTGCAATGTTGTATCCTTTTTAGCGAGCAGGTCAGCCACTTCACTTCTGCTTATTCCTATATGTAAGGAGATCCACTGGAGGTTTATTATTTCCCCTTTTTTACTGAGAAGATTATTGGACCCTTTGCTCCTTTTATAGTGTTATCTATAGGTTGTCTGATGTAATATACTGGATTGAGGACCTGAAATCAACAAGAAATTTTTTGAAAACTGATGGTCAGAGTAAGAGTTGTAAGGTCATGTCCTGTTGTAAGACTACATCACAAAAATTCGTTTTTTTTTTTTTTTTTTTTTTTTTTTTTTTTTTTGTAAATTTAGTTTTAATGGTTTTTGTTACACTTGATTAAGATAACCGCTTTCTCCTAAAATTACAATTTCGGGAATTATTGCTCAGAAAATGTAAATTAATCATTGACACCATCTCATAAAATAATTTGTAATATCTCTCAGTAATTTGAGAACATCTTCTCCTCTAGTAAAAATTATTGGCACTAATCTAATAATGTCTGTCACATCAAAATTGTCGTTGATATAATGCATAAATATACATAACTGAGTGCTGTCGGTGATATTACAGCTCTCATCTAGTTCTACAGAGACATGTGTCTAATCCAGAAATAACTTGTTTGTTAACATAAATTGGTATTTCATCTATTTGTTGCATCACTGATTTCGAGAAAGAGGTATGTCGTTGTTCATTTTCAAAAGCTTTGGTATCACCAGCATGTTTAGCAAAGATATTATTTTGCACTTTATAGCGTGGCACTTAATATATTTCTGTGTGCCGCTTGTTGGATCTCGATCAATTTTCAACCAAAGTACTAAAAATTTGAGCAAGTTATTTATGAGTAACAGAAACCTGAAAATATATTATAACAAGATGAATGATATTTTTTTATTAATATTAAAATACTTCTAAAACTAGCAATAAATTACTAATCTACAGTAGACGCCCTCTAGTTCGGCTTCGGTTGGATCGGCCGGTCCTAGGAGGGTGAGTCATATCCATCACGTCGCCTTGAATGTCACGTCACATTTATCTTTTATCTTGAATGTTTAGTCTACTCCGGCCGTAGAAGTACTGTACAGTAAACTATTTACTGTATGTCAGTTTAGTATACGGGCGAGCTTGTAATTGGTCGGTCGCACTTAACCTGTGACAAACGGTTAGGTTATATGTAGTACGTACTGTACAGTGAGATTGATTGATCTGTAATTTCGTGTGTGAATGTTTTTTGCTGTTTAGTATGTAGGACTGTTTTCGGGAGTGAACGTTGTGAGTAAGTGTAAGTTGTAAGTGTGCGAGTTAGCTTTGCGAAAAATGTTTTCTAAAATGAGTGAAAAACGTAAACATACGTTTGTGACAATGGAACAAAAACTCAGTATCCTAGAGCGTCTAGATAAAGGTGAATCGGTCTAAAGCCGCTGCAACAGTTGTCGACGTGATGTTTATGAGAAAATGGCGTGACTATGCTTTCAAAAACACTCTTAATCAGAAAAATCAAAAGAAAATAATGGATTTCTTTTAATTTTTATAGGTTATGGTCAAGTAATACGTGTTGTACAGTAATTTCCTCAAATACATTTCTGGTTTGTTTTTACAGTACGTACTGTAATGTGTTTTTTTGTTCAGTTTTATCCTTAGTATGGTATTGGTATTTACTTTTTAATATGTGTTGCAAAAACGTATCTATGAGTGGCACAACATGACAATTCAACCAAGAGACGTCAAAATCTTCTCTTTGGTAAGTACATTGTTAACGTCACCACCAAGGGAACTAGTTCACCCGACTAGTTTCCCACAATCTACACGGCAAAACCTGCCAACACTCAGCCAACACAACAAACATCCATTCCCCGGCCTTAAACGGCTCTACATCGGCCAATCTCACAATACAAGACCCGCACTCGCTACTCTTCTCTGATTGGCCGACAGCTCACGTCGAGCAATTAAAAGTCCGCGGCCACAACAATGGCAATCCGCGACACAACTCCGAACCAACCTCACGTCGGGATTGGTTCGCTTCTCGGGAGAACTTAACAATGGACAGCTCATTGTCTAGGAACCAACCAATCCTAGGCAAGCTAGAAATTGTATAAGTACTCATGTTTCAGAGACAAAATCATCATTTGTTAACCTGGACACCTTCCAGTCACGTCTTCATACTACATGCTACAATCTATTCTCTGTTTGTCTACTTGCTGCCAACTCCGTGCCAACTGCCTGTACCAACCTGTTCTCACCCTTACACAATTTTCTTTACTTCAACACCTCATCTTCACTTCTCACCTTCTCTTCGCTGCACCGACCGATGCCTCTTCAAGAATCGCCCCGTTGCCTCCCGTACGGGAAATTAAAGGGAGAAATCCCGGCAACGGCAGCATCTTGCTCCCCCGCTGTCGCCTCCTGAAAAGGAAATTGTAGGTGCTTTGGCGCCGGCGATAAGTGGGTGGACCTCCATCGCAGAGGCTAGCTCTCGTCCTTCCGCTCCTCTCCACACTTTAGACCAACTGGTCCTTTTTAGGGCCAGCGACATCTTTAGTCCGCCTACCTTTCTTATAACAACTGGTCCTTTTTAGGGCCAGCGTCACCTGTCATTTCCATCACACTTTTTGTTCCCGTACCGCAATTCTCATGCCCAAAACCAATCGAGAGCGACGCATCAACCGTCGGAAGGCCAGGAGGCAATCACGATCCAAGCGGATCTCCGCCGAGATCTCCTACTCCTTCCCTCGCTTGATCTATATACCTATTCGTCCTGTCTATCTCCGTAACCCAGCTCCTGGCGATCCTAGAGCCCCGATGTACGTTGTTTTATAAATCACTCCTCGAAAAAACCCTATAACTTGCCACCATTCCGCGACATAAAGCCTCACATCCTTCCCGAATCGAAATTCCTTCCTCTATCGTAATTTACCAGTCGCCTCCCGGCTCGGTTACAACCACCTCACGTTCCCTACACCTCAACTCATCTCCTCACTACCCGACCCTACGTCATTATAATGTTGAAAAATGTTGAAACAACGTCTTTTGTTGATTCTTAAGCATAGGTAATGTATTTAATAGGGATATTTTAAATTTTGATAGTACATCCGGATAGTCCGGCCATTTTGAAGTCCGGCCAGTGGTCCGGTCCCGAGGTGGCCGAACTAGAGGGAGTCTACTGTATTTAGATTAAATTGCTAAAAATAAATTTTATAAATTGATTTTGTTACACATGGGAATTATTTGGCTATTATAAATAGAATAAAATGTTCTTTTCTCTTATGATGTATCATTTTTGTGTCAAATATATTTTTTATATATAGTCTCTTGATGTATGTAGTCTTACAATGTAACAAATGTAGTTCTAACAAGGTATTTTAGGTTATAATGTAACATTAATTGTACATTACAGGAGCCTGTCCACTTATACTTATCTTGGTAAGATTGTCCACCTTCTTTTTTAAAATATTTGTTTATTTCAAACTGTTCACAGTATCTGGGTACAACCATTAAGCATTAATGATACTTCATTACCACCTAAGCTGTTATTTTTACAGCAAAAATAGTGGAAAACAATAGCTATAGAAAAAACATAATGAGGAAGCTATTCAGAAAAAATAAACAAGTCAAAGTTTTGGGAGAAGAAAGGTTGTAGAAACACAGAAAAGTGTATTTACTTTTACAGGAAACAAGATTTTATCAAATGAAATGGTTTAATATATATACAGTAGAGTCCCGCAAACTCAGCGTAATGTGGACCGGAAGTGTGCCGAGTTTGTGAAATACCGGGTTATCGGGAATAAGGGCAAAAAATAAATTGTAATTGAAACACCAAAGCGGCGGCGATATCAAACGACTTTGTCGATAGCGGTATCCCATTGTCGGCGGTGTAAAAACACCGCAGCACCAAAGCGGCAAGTCAAACGACTTTGTTGATAGCGGTATCCCATTGTCATAGTGCAAAAGTTATAATTTAGAATATTTAAAAATTATTTTGCTTCACGTTGAGGTGCCAAGTTGTAATTTGAGAAATTATGATTTTTGGTATTTTAATTTTTGGAGCCACGCATTGGAGGTCAAATTTTGTAATGTTAACAATTGTGTAATGTTTGTTGTATATTGCTCGGGTATGTGTAAAAGTTTGTAACTTCTTTTTTATTTAGAAACACAAATTATTGTATCTTGGGTTTTTGGTTCTCTGGCCAATTAAAAAATACACAACATACACTGTGTATCAACTAAAATTAATATAAGTTTAGCGCTGTGTTATGGCTTGTTACATGGCATATGATACGGAACATGGGTGACCACTCTTTATTTCCATGCATATTTATCTTGTATTCAACACCTAATCACAACTAACAAGTTTAAATCTCCTAATAATTATTTTAATATTAATCTCATCATGAAAACACTATTATATATATGACAGTTTGAATTCTAAATCCTCTGAACAGGTTTAATTTACTAATTTGTTTAAATAGGCTTTTAACTATAAAGAAAATTATAAAGATATATAATGCTTATTCTGAAAATCAAATTATATTGACAAATCAATATTTTGTACTCATATTGTATAAAAACATATTGCATTTCCTAACTTAACTCTACTAGTCCATCATTTTCAAGCCATTACAACTTTTAGACTTAAAACCTAGCCATGCATAACCTTACTTTTGAAATAATTATATTAGATTAATTTGTTTAATGTTAGTCATTACGGTAAGTCTTCCATTTTATACTATTATTATAAATAAGTGATTTGTGTGATGCTATCCATTTGTAATCCAGTCTAAGCCTATACCCTGTTTTATCTTCCCATCCTTAACTGTACCATTACAGTTTGTCTAATAGAAATGTGCAAGCTCTATCTAAAATAAATCCCCCTCACACTTTTATTTGACTTATTTGTTATTGTATTACAGCATGAGAAGAAAGATCTGTTGTTTATCGTGACTACCCGTTACAATGCCATGATCTTGGAGTGCAAAGGAGAAGGTGACAACTTGGAGATAATAACAAAAGCTCATGGAAATGTAGCTGACAGAATAGGCAAGGCATCTGAAAATGGTATTATTGCTGTCATAGATCCCCAAGCCAGAGTAATTGGTCTCCGTCTATATGATGGTCTGTTAAAAATAATACCACTTGAAAAAGAAAATTCTGAGTTAAAAGCATCAAGTATAAGGTAAGGGGAATACTGTTTTAAAGCCAAAACAATATTCTTAATTTCTTTAGATTTCGTAATTAGTTTATATCTAGAGACTATTTTCGATTAGATTTAATAAGCATTACATTTCAATCAAACTCTTTATACAAATTAAGTTTACAATATAACTATAATTTAATATGAATTTACTCTTCTATTTTTTTTTTTATAAGTGTTTAAGGCCATTTTTTTAAGCAGTACCACACATTTTTTATATCATTTTCTCAATAACTTCCTTATTCCATCTTCGTAAAGTCTGCTGCCAGTTCCTTGAACCAGTTAGTTATGCTGGTGTTCAGTTTATCATCATTTTCAAAGTGCTGCAATGCAAGCCATTTCTATAAATGAAGAAATAAGAGACAATCACTAGATACAAGTTCAATGCAAGTAGTTGAACATTTCTTAGTTAAATGTTTGCAAAATTTGACCTGCTGCGTTAGATCAATGGAAAAACAAACTTGCCACATCTTTTGTTTTGTATGGCTCATATAATTTTCTGCAAGGTTTTACAGTTTACATCATCATTCAATAGTCATTCTAATTCCATAAAGTCAATCATAAAAAAAAAAAAAAAAAAATGGAGATGATTTTTGAGACAGAATGTGTTTGCATAAACAATGTCACCATTGCATTGGACTGCTGTTTTGACTTGACAATTATGAACAAAACCCAGGTTTGATCTTCACTGACGATGTAATTAAACAGTCCATCCCTTTCTTTGCAAACTCAGCAAAATGTCATAGCTGAAGACAACACATTTATTTTTGTAAGTGTCTTTAACATTTTGTGAACTCATCTGGCACCACTTTTTTGTAATGAAGTTTTTCTTTCAGAATATTGTAAATTACTGATCATGAAATGTTAGGAAAAGAAAAAGACAATTTTGAATCCGTACATTGCTAATATTAATGAATGTTTGCATTCTACTATACCAGTGGTCACCAAATGGCGGACCGCGGTCCGGATCCGGACCGCCGGCTAGTTTTGTGCGGACCGCGATGACATAGCGATCAACGAAAAAAATAAAATAAATCCTAAAATACAAAACCCATAAGAAATCCTCTAAACTCAAAATGAAATCAAATTATTAAACAACCGAAACAATAAATAAATACCAGCAGTGTAACAAAATTAGAAGGGAGAAAGTTATTCCAATGTACAACGCTTATATCGGCTGGTTTCGAGAATAGGTTTTGACAATTTTATAATTAAACATACTTAATAAAGTAATTTTTATTACAAAATCCGATTTAAATAATAGCCTTTATTTTAATCGATCAATGGCATAATATCAAACTTCAACATATTTGAAGAACATTATATCGAAATAGATACAGAGTAATAACTATCCCAAATATTTGAATAATGATTAAAATTAAAGTAGTTAAACTGTTATTTTTTCAAAAAAAATTCGGGGAGTACCCCCGGTGGTTTCCCCTGAATGGACCACGGAAGCTCGGCAAGACTTTGAAACGGACCTTCATGAAACTTAATTGGTGACCACTGTACTATACCATCTCTTATTACTATAGGATAATCGCTACACTCTTTGTCATGAACATTCATTCGTCCATCATTTTCCCATTCATTCAAACAAATGGTACCATTTTCCAACTTTACTGTCACTCATAATATCTGGTTTATAACTCTCAACAAGTTGTCTATGAATTTCAGAATCTCTATTATAACTCAAACCTTACAATTGGCGTTATTATTGCTAATTTTAAATAACTGTCATACTACAAAAATTGCATATCAAAAGCCGATAAAATAGACAACAGGTGGTTATTATGTCATAATAAAATATACCACATGCGCAATCTCGCTTCCTTACCGCGGTCAGCGGCTATGGACAGAGCTTAAGTATACTTATTTAATTTGTAATTATTTATTTCTTTAGCAGGCTTGTACAGTTTTTTCTATACATAAAATAATTTTCATACATAAATATAAAATACAAAGAAAACTAATATTAAAACAACACACAACAATAACAATACTAACATAATAAAAAATTACCATTCAACTGGAATATTAAAAGCCGTGAGACATTGCCTGTGTTGGGCATACTCTACTACTATGCTCTATATGTTGTTGCTATACTCTAGACTATAAATCCCAGATACCTTATATACACATGTAGCATCCTGCGAAAACGTAGTTTCATTCATAAGACCTAGAGATAGCGCCATAGGTACGAGCATAGGTTGAACTATGGTAGCATTCTCCTCCAAAGTTTGATGAAAAAGAAAGATTTGCTTATGTCAGTCTTCTATCAACGCCCCAGGGCTCCTGAGGATCACTTGTGATATTAAGTCTTTCACTTAGGTCTCTTTCCTTAGCCGAAAAAGTACGAGATTGCATGATAAATTGAATCAGATTCCTAACAAAATTTGTTTTGTCAATGAAGTGAAATTATTTTGATTGAAAAAGAAAAACATACAGTTTGGTTTAATAATTTGTTGGCCTATGTCTTTTACACATTATTTACAAAAATATGTATTATTGAAAATAATTCTACAATCTATATTTTACTATCAGAAATTGTTTTGGGTTGTAATAATTATAGTTCAATTAATAATTATAACTTTATACACCTCCTCTCTGTGATGTATTTCATCACTTATTGATAGTTTTAAAAGTAGTTTTGTAAACACTTATTCCTAAAAATTCATTTTATTAGGGGCTCTACATCAAAAAAGAATAAAGAAGTAGGTTTTATTAAACAAATGTTGTGTACTATAAATCCTAAATGTTGGGGTTAAAAAAATTTCATCATTTATAAATAAATTCTGTCGGTAAATTGCGCCATTATAAATTTACCGGTTCCAGATTATAGCAATTTTTATTTTTCGTAAGTTTATTAGTAAGATTTAGATACTTACAAACTACTTATTTCGCAAGTATATATCGTTGTATCTATAAACATAAATCATACAAAATGTACATAAATCAATGTTTTGTTTTTTTTGTAACCGTTGTTATCAAATTTTGCTAAAATATAGCCAAAAATTCGTATTTGTTACTATCTCACAAAAAATGCCAGCCCAAAAAATTATCCGTAGCTTTAATGATCCATAGGCCAAATTTCTCAAAATCAGATCCACTGATTTCTTTAAAATTTTTGTAAGTAATTGCAAAAAAAAGGGAAAAAAAAGGTAATGAATAAATGATTTATTAAAGTACATTTTGATAATATGCCAGCATATGGAAAAAAGCTCCGGAAGTGACATTTCGTAGCACTTCAGGTGTAATTTTCCTTGACTTTTCCATTATGCGGTTTATCAGGTCTTCAGTGTTACTGGTTTGGTTTTATAAAAATTTTGTTTTAAGACACCCCAGAAAAAAAATCAAAGGATCTTTTGCATGTTTTAGTTACGTTTTAGTTTATTTTTGAATCTTTTAATCATTTTCCCCAAGTGAAATGTTTATAATCATGTTTACATTCTGCTTAATCCTATTTTTCCAAATCGTTTATTCTTTGATTTGTTTTAAAAAATGTTATTTAAATTATTTTTGTTTAAGTTTTATTTAACACGTTAGCTGCCACGCCGAACCGATCGAGTCGGCACAGCTCGTCTTGTTAGAAACATCGGCCGACCCGATCGGGTCGGCTGCGGGATTTTATAGGGCTTAAGTAAATCGATTCGTGACGTTTATCAGTGGTCTTTGGGAACTTTTTAAAGAGTTATAATTTGAGAACACAATACTAAAAATGTTATTGAATGTTAATTTCGTCAACACATTTTTTTAATTTCAGTTATATATCATCTGCTGTAACAGTGTGAAAAGTCAGATTCTAATATTGACTAATTTAAAAGACGCGGTTAGACTTGAGAGATAAGAATTCAAATAATAATTGTATTTAATAGATTCATTTATAGGAACAAAATAGATTTTCAAGACAACAGAATAAATAACCATGTTTAATTTTAGTATAATCTAGTTTAATTAATAATATATGTAAATTTTTTCTCTGTTTTACGGAGAGTGTGTAAAATTTGGTAACAGCGCCGGAAGGAACGCTTTGAATGTAATATATGCCTCATGGCAACAGAGAGTGTGAGTACAGAGCTTGTGAGAGTAGGATGTGTTCAGTGGTCAGTCGAAGTCCAGCACGTTTTTATTTTATACAAAGTAATTGTTCTAAAATGGAACTTAAAATGTTGAAGTGTATATAGGAACAGTTTGAACTTTGAAATAAATTCATTTTGTGCGACGAACAGTATTGGTTTTGTCTTAATTGAACAAAGCGTTCAATAAACGACTTGTCACGTATAAAGACAATAGACTGTCGCGCGCGCAAAGTTATAATGGTCGAATAATGAACAGTTAAGGAGTGCGGAAAATGAACTAATTACGCTGAAAGACATTCGTAAAGTACAAATGCAAGGTGTGATTGGAGCAATTTCAATCAAGCTAGTTCTACAGGTGAACTACGCAAAGAGACTTATCTTCGATGCCACGTTTTTACACATCACCACAAGACAAAGAATCGACGTCAACGGACTGGTAAAAAATGTGTTATTCAACACAAAGAACTTAATTTGTATATTATGTGAAATTTAAAATGTTTTATTTTCTAAAATTTATAATCAGATACTTTAATAATTATGTTTACTAAATAAATAGATAATAGATGTCTATTGACATAAAATTTTTTATAAAGTAAATTCAATAATAAGTAACAGATGTTTCAGTCTGCAATATTTCTTAAAATATTTCTTTAAAGTTGCAACTATTAACGTAGAGTCATAAAAGAAAAAGAATTTAAGCCTCTTCAAGGCAGAATAACCTTAGATTCAAAATATAGAGATTTTAAGTAATATTAAGAAATGTACCATGAAAATATATGTATAATTTAAATGATTTTATGCTTAATAAATCCATGTTAATATTTCAGCAGAATTGTTCTCATTACAATACCAGGTTTCACTGTGAGTACACTTTTGAAAGAACTTGCGACCCCAGAGACAATAAATTTAATAAATTCATTTTTTTTTAAATAAATAATGACCAATAGGTCTGGCGCCCAATATTAATCAATTAACAATAATTAAATTCCATTTCAATATTAAATAAATAACGTAGGAACTCTTCAAGTTCAAAAAATAAATTTTTTATTTTTAAATAGCTTCAATTTCATGTTAACTCCTGGTTTTTGAATTACTTCACTGCTAATAAACGATAGTTTGCCGACCGATCGGGTCGGCACATTTTATTTTAAAGTTTTACATTATTTTTAGTGCTGAAATATGAATAAAACTTGAATCTATTTCTAATGTTTTTGTTAGGAATGTAATAAATATAAAACCGTATTTGTCAGAATATTTTTTTAATTTGGCAACACGTTATATGCCTATGCTAAATTATACTTTCAAATGAAATGAAGTTATTTATGGACAGTTAACATTACATTATTTGCTACAAAAGCAGTAACAGGTGTTTTGTCATTAAAATGCGCGTATACAAACATAAGTACTACACATCTTAAATATAAAAGATAATTTCAAGTCGCATCGGAGAAAATAAAGCACAAAATGTGAAAAAATACAACCTTACAGAAAAACTATCAGAGTTCATAAGGATCTTGCCTATTTATGTAAGTTCTTAAAACAATCTTTGGAAAGAAATGGTTTTCCATGACACGTTTCACAAAATGTAGTGATCTTTTTGATACCTGATGCTATTTTAAAATTTTAATCTTCCCCTTCCGGACCGGAGTTTATCTTTTCGCCGGCCGGCACCGGTGAGTCACCGCGATGCGCGACATAGCGATAGCTGCATTACTTATCAGCCAACGGTAAACAATACACATACTTCGTATCAAGACATTAAACAATAAATACTGCTCTGTAAAATATAATGGTTATTGCCGTTTTGGAAGCACGATGCACAATCTTGTCTGAAGACATTTTACCTTATTTTAGTAATTTCTTGACAATACTCATAAAAATATTGTTATGATAGGGGGGGGCCTTGTGGCAGGGCCCTTCGCGGGTCCGGGCCCCAGTATAATTTCCCGAAAACTCCCGGTCAAGGCTCGCGGGCCCTCTCGCACCACGGGCCCGCTATCGCCGCCATTTTAAAATTACCGTTGTTTCAGACAAGTGGTGATGTCCAACAAGTTTTACTGGCTCGATTTGTCCGTTTTGCAACCTTAGTAGTGCGTACACAATCTTTTCCCTGAAGGTCGTTATGGAGTAGAGATGCTTATTCTTACTTTGAGAGTTGACCCCAACCTCTAAAACGAAATATACGCCAGTATGAACGTGCGACCAATCGGGTCGGCAAGTTTTTTTGTCAATCAATGATCGGTGAAAAAAATGGCGGCTGACCCGATAGGTAACAATTTTTTAAACAATTTATTTTAACAGTTTAAAGTATATCTTGTTGTATTAGTGTATTATAAACACAATTAAAGTAAAAATATCAAAAAATAAATATCAGTAAAAGTTGGCATTACGCCGAACAATCGAAAATAGGCCGGTGGCAGCTAACGTGTTAATCAGTCTAATATTTAAGTTAACAGTTATTTCTATTTGTTCTTTCTACCTCTTCTCCTACGATCAATTTTAAAGTTCAATGTTTCAATCTGGTTGCATATTACATAGCATCTTAAGTTTGTTTACCAGCCGAACCTGGCTTATATTTGATTTATACCAGCACACCCACTTATTCAAAATATGGCAATATTAAAAATCGTTACAAAACCTAAACCCCAGTCAACTTAAAGATAGTAATATTCAGCCATTTTCTATCATTTCAGACTTACATTGAGTAAGCAAGCAAAATTTAAAAAAATTATAACACCATGAGTTAAGTAAAGGAGAACTTTTAATAACCAATTCTGACTGCAACCAAATAAAGTGCCAACACAATTTTCCACAAAAAAATCAATCTATACAAATTGGATATTTTTGGACAATAACAACTCAAATATTCTTTTGTTAAATGCACATATTGTTAGAACAGTAAGCTAATTATATTTTATGAATTTCTATACAAATATATTGAAGGCTCTGCTAGTAACCCGAGAGAGAGAGAGAGAGAGAGAGAGAGAGAGAGAGAGAGAGAGAGAGAGAGAGAGAGAGAGAAGAGAGAGAGAGAGAGAGAGAGAGAGAGAGAGAGAGAGAGAGAGAGAGAGAGAGAGAGAGAGAGAGAGAGAGAGAGAGAGAGAGAGAGAGAGAGAGAGAGAGAGAGAGAGAGAGAGAGAGAGAGAGAGAGAGAGAGAGAGAGAGAGAGAGAGAGAGAGAGAGAGAGAGAGAGAGAGAGAGAGAGAGAGAGAGAGAGAGAGAGAGAGAGAGAGAGAGAGAGAGAGAGAGAGAGAGAGAGAGAGAGAGAGAGAGAGAGAGAGAGAGAGAGAGAGAGAGAGAGAGAGAGAGAGAGAGAGAGAGAGAGAGAGAGAGAGAGAGAGAGAGAGAGAGAGAGAGAGAGAGAGAGAGAGAGAGAGAGAGAGAGAGAGAGAGAGAGAGAGAGAGAGAGAGAGAGAGAGAGAGAGAGAGAGAGAGAGAGCTCGTTATACATAACTAATTAATAAATAATAAATATATTTTAATAAATAAATATAAAGGAAGAAATAGTAGCTATTGTTATTATTATTATTTGCATATTTAAATAATTAAAGAAAGAAATATTGTACAATCTAAATAAAATAAATTGTTTATTTACGATATCATAACCCAAAACTTGTGTTGTATGTTATTTTTGAGTCAAAATCACTTAGAGGAGTAAACTTCAAATAAACTTTATAACATCTACTTAACATTCTTTCTTTTTCATTCATCTATGAGGCTAATTATGACTCTTAGCTTTGGAATCTACTGAATCACTTTCCCCAAGCTGAAAAAGAATCGAAAATCATATGATAAATAAGGTCATTTTAATCATTAGCATTTTGTTGTTGATTCTTTATCACCAGGTTCAAAAAGTTGAAATTTGTACATTTAATAATTTAATAATTGTATCTCATCAAAATTTGAATTCCTACCATGAGGCAACCTAGAACTTTGTAACATCTTTTACATAGAAACTTGTATTATTTTGGATTGTTTGAACTTTTAAAAGATTTGGCTACATGTGATTTGAAGAAATTAAAACTAAATAGGGGCAATACTTTAGAAACATTATTTTGTAAAAAAATAGCATTAAGTTGGATAGGTTAATTTTTTTATGTGATGCATGTAATAATTTAATTTAGATTGTTGCAAGTATATTGCATTTTTAACCCACAGTAATCCTGAGTAAAGAGTTTTATAAAAAATAAAAATAAAGAAAAAATGTGAGCCCAATAATTTGTATAACAATATTGAATAATAAATTTGTTAATTTTATAAAACTTGACTTACTACATTAATTGAAAAAATAAAGATTAATAATATAATATAATAATAGCTGCAGGATAAGAAAAAGCAGCGAAGGGGTTTAAAAAAAACAAAGATAAGCTCATAGTTTTCGTGAGGACTAATGTTTCTGGGAGCCACTGAATAACACCTTTTGTAATCAGGAAATCAAAAAACCAAGAGCTTTAAAAATGAAAAATGTAACAAATTTGCGTGTTCATTATGATGCTTAACAAAATACCTGGATAATTGTAAATCTATTTGAAAGTGGTTTTACATTACTTTGTCCCACAGGTTAAAGATAAATTTTTAAAACTGTAACTACCAGAAGGTAGCAAAGCCTTCCTTCTTTTAGGAAACTGCAAACTCCTATAGCCGAGTTAGTTTCTGGCAACTTATTTACAACACTTCTCCCACCTAACATTACCTCATGGATCAAGATGTTATCCAAAACTTTAAATGTTTTTATAGGAGCTCCTTTGTTCGAGGACTTTTAAACTCCGACTGTGATGTATCTGACTTTCAAAAGAAATTTAATTTAAGAATGTTGTGTATGCTATTGCATTCTCAAGTTAAAGAAGTGACTTTACAGAGATACTGGAGAAAACTTTGGAAACCAAATGCAGTCACCGAAGGTGGTTCAACAACTCAAACTGTTGAAGAAGAAGATTTGGACATTGTAACAGAATTGCTTGATGTTATTAAGAGTGGATCCAGAAACAACCATTTGGAAAATATTCCCGAAGAGGAAATTGTAGAATGGGTTGAGATTGATATGAATTTACATATTGAGGAAGAACTTACAGATGAAGCAATTGTTCAAAGTGTTGTCAATCTTCAACCCATGAATCTTGAAGAACCTGAGTCAGATGATGAAGAAATAGAAGAAAAGGAACGGATCAGCTGGGTTGAAGCGGCAGACACAATAAACAAGTTTATAACTTTTGCTGAAGCAAACTCACGTTATAACTGTTTAGAAATCATTGATTTTTAATTTTGTGAAAAATAACTTTTTAAAAAAGAAAAGTGATTCTAGAAAACAAAAAGACAGAGATTTATTTTAATGAGATATATAATTTACAAATTACAAACTCTAATGTACTGTATTTCAATTAAACATTCACTGTAGGCCTTCTGTAGTTGCATCAATGAATTGCTGTAGTTGTACACACTGTATTAAAAATGTAGTGTACAATAAAAAATAAGTTTTGTTCTATGCTATTTAACTATTTTTTTGAGTTGAAATGTTTATTCTTATGTTTCTGGTAAAAAATACAGTATTTTATTTCTAATATCATTTTGCATTTGTATTTGCTTCATTAATTACGATTCAGCGATCACGCACAGTATCCGATAATCCAAGATTTCTGTTAATTTTGTACCAGAAAAGTCCCGAACGTGCTGTATTATCGGGAGTCTACTGTATATTCTAAAACAAAACTAAACAAAAAATACAAAACAAAACTTTTCATTTTTATGTTTTTTCCATTGTTAAAAAATGGAATACCTTTGGCAATCATAATGGGTTTCCATTTAATGATTTAATGAATATAAACTTTATTTTAATGAAAAACAGAAAAAAAGTGTGTGAAGATTTTTCTATAAACTTCTTCTAAGAATTACACTCACCAGCTGATTACGTTAAATATATTACAATATAAAGAGATAATAAATTTATTGGAATTTAGCTTTGTTCTTTAAAAATACTCGATTTCAATTATAGGCCCTATATGATTTATTTTTAGACAAATTTATATAAAAATGAAACATGTTTAACCTCTGTTTAAATATATAAATATATTTGAATTTTTTTTTTTAATTCGTATAAAGTTGATAAGTGGAGACTATTATATTATATCACCCTATTAATTATAAAATATATGTCGAAAACTCAGTAATATAGAAAACTTTTTTTTCTTTCTTTGAACGTAGAGAGATAATTTTGGAAAGATTTGTATTATACTTTGTTAACTTTGGTTTTGTAAATATGTGTGAAAAAGTGAGTGTAATATTTTTGCAGTTTATTTTTGTCAGATAAACTAGTTTTAAGAAAAATTGGAAATAATTGTATGTTGATAATTTTGTAATAGCATAGAAGTTTTTCAGCTAGGATTTTCAATATATATAAGAAAGAGTCTGTAAGGGTACCATCGGGTGAATTCGGCCACACTCTGTGTTAGCTACCGGCATGTATCAGTGCGGTTGAATAACACTAAACGAACTGCGGTAAATGAGGTCACTTCTCCTAACAGACACCATTTTTTTCAACTACTGTAAATTAAAGATACATCACCTACCACAGCGATAGAAAACATGGCGGAGAAAACAATAACCTGTAAAATGAAAGGCTTTTTATATCCACATAATTTCAATTATTTTATTATTAAATTGGATGGCTAAGTTTATCGTGACATTTCCAACAACATTAATATTAAGTTATTTCAAATAAAGTTAGCTAAATTAATTATTCCACCAGCCATCTTTGTTGTTTATTTATAGCAATATAACATTTGAATTTTGACAGCTACAAATCTACTGATGCTTTTAGCCACACATCTATTGGTAGAATTTACCACTATGACATCACCAATCCAACAGTGGATCTAACCAGTGCAACCGAATACAATCAATACTTATTACAGTGATTTTATCAATTCATTTTTAGTTGGAACTTTTTTTTTTTAACTAGAGCCTATGGTAGCAATATTGAGATATTCCTACTTTTATTTTTAAATCTAAACTTGTCTTTATCCTTTCGTAAGAATTTTGTGTGTGCTTCAGAATGGAAGAGCTAGAAGTGCAAGACTTGGATTTTCTCCATGGTTGTCCAAACCCTACAGTAATTCTTATTCATCAGGACCTCAATGGTCGCCATGTCAAGACACATGAAATTTCTCTCAAGGACAAAGAATTTGTTAAGGTATGTTTTTTTCTTGAACTATGTGGCTCTTAATAATTTTATGATATTTGTCTGAATGTTATACACTTGTATGTTTTAATGGGCTCATATTGGTAATTGGAAAACAAATATTGCAGTAAAATCAGTTCATCTATCATTACTGGTCATTCTAAGCTGGTTTTCAGACTTATTGCCCAAGATTTGCCATTCTATTGTTATAGTAAAGTTATACTAATCTTATTGTCTTTACGATTTTCAAAACAAGTTAAATATTAGATATGTTTGTTATTTAATTCATTAATTTGTGTGTTTAGTAAAGTTTATTTTTATAGAAAGGTTGTAAACTATATTTTATAATAGCTCTATCAATATAATCTCTGGCTTCAAAGTCAGATTTCATAGATTCAAATGTGACTAGTCAAAATATATGTAACATTTGAAAACCAGTATTAAATAAGTTAAAAAAGCAATGAAGTTTAGAATATTTTAGAAATTCTGTTACATATAACAAATTAAAACAGAGAGTTCTAGAAAAATCCAGGTAATAAACAAGACACTCACTAAGCTTGGTAATAACCAACTAATCTTCTCCATTATGTGTAACATGAGACCGACCCCTACTTGCTTGACTTGAACTGTGTCAATAATCAAGAGATCTAAGATTGGATATCTATAAAAGTTTGAAAAATCTTTTGTGTATAGTGTATATCAAATGAGATAGTTTAACTTGAATGATCAAAATTTAATATGTAAATCATTTTTGTTTAGAGCTTTCTAAGATGTAAGAATCAATATCTGTAAATGTCTGAAATATCTTTTGTGTATAGTGTTGACCAATTGAGATGGTCTAACTCAAATGATCAAAAATATCTATATCATTTTTGTTTAGAGCTTTTTAAGTAAAATTCTATACTATATAAACAAAAATCATGATTGTTCAGATGTGTGTATGTCTAAATTATACCATCTTCTGCAGACTAAACTGCTTAACTAATTTAATGTGGTTTTCACACTATTTTTCTTTGATGTTCTAGTTTTGCACTATAAACCTCAATTTATAATAATCGAGAAAAGGGATTTTTTAATTATTGAAAACTCTTGTACGTTGTTATAATTTTTTACAGCCTATTTAAGAATAATTCTCTATTTATGAACCTTGTGCGTTCGATCGAGCATTTGTATCTCAACAAAACAAAGAAATGGTAAACCATAACCAATGTTCTTGTAGTAGCATTACCTATTTACAATTATTATACAAAGAATTACTAAACAGATAATTAAATGAATTATTTAGTTTTTAAAAATTATGATTGAATAGAAAACACAGCTTTTATATGCTCCAATATGGGAACTAATTACAATAATTGTTGTAACCCCAAAGTGAGTCACATCATATAACTGTGTTATATCCACTATATATTCTCTCTTTTCAATACCCTCATTACTTCAATTATTTTTATTGTCTTTCTCTTAGCTTCACACTTTTTATCTTTTGATTTTCAATTCATGTTTAAAAAGTGATATAAATATATCTAAACCCTAATAACATTCAAATATGGTAACAAATTGTGATTAAAGATACACGATATGTACACCATGAAAGTATGAGCTCAAATGACCAGTTTTAAATGCACAGTTCAATATTCTATAAATGTAAACTCCAACCTCCACGAGAATGATGTACATTCACTATCCACAAATAAGGAAATTGTGACATCTTTCCACTCTTAATTACAGTTCCCAGAATTTCTTTATAGTATTCTTTGAATTTTTTTCATTTTTGGATCATTGTTCATATCCAAAGTTTGTAGGTCAAATATTGGTAAATTGAAGTTCTATTGTATTTAAAAATTATAACTTTCACTATTATTGTTGATTTATTTTGATTTTATTCAGCACTATGTTAAATGATTTTTGAAACACTATGTCTTTATCTTGAGTTTTGTCTATAGATACCGTGGAAACAGGATAATATTGAAACAGAGGCTTCAATGGTGATTCCTGTACCTGAACCATTATGTGGAGCCATTATTATTGGTCAAGAATCTATTTTGTACCATGATGGAAATACATATGTAGCAGTGGCTCCGCCTGTTATTAAAGTAAATAAGTTTTTTTTTAAATTGTTTTAGAGAGTATATTAGTGTTTAAAATTAGTAGCTATAAAACTTTCCCTAACAGGAAGTAGATATAATGAAGCCTTTGTCTTAGATAATAGTCCTTTAGAACACACTGAAAGTATGTAATGCTGAGTATGTACTTGCCGAATAAGCAACAAAATACACTTAAAATATTTCAAATTAAATTGAGAGAATTAAATTATAGTAAATGTAGTATAATTGAACATTGCTTTCTTGAGTCTAACCTATTCCAGTCAATATCATCTTGACTTCCGCCATGTTCTTGACTTTGGTGTCATTGAACATGCGACTTGTCCTGGCACACATTTATCTGTGCAAGGCTATGTTGTACCACTCATAATACATCTGACAATTGAGACAAAGCTATTCACTTATACCATGTTATTCATGACATGATTACAGAATCTTAACGCCTAATTTAAATTCAGCCATATTTTTTCTTTCTGTTCCCACTTTGGCAACCAATAAAAGATGATATTTTAATATTAAACAAAAATACCCATTGCTGTCAGCACTGTATCCAGGGTAATTAAAAAAAAGGTGAATTTTAATATAATAAAATGAATTTGTTTTGTTAAAAATACATATGTTTAAAATAACTTAGTGACATGTACATTCTATTTTATAGGATTTTATAACAGTTGTGGTTTTTGATCATCAAGATATAAGTCTTATTTTGAATACAAATTATAATGTTATATAAAGTTATTTAATAATGATGTATTGTTGTATATTATTGTTATGGTTTAATTGGATGTTTGCCATCATTTATGTTTATCGATACTAAATATACAATGTTTTGAGAATATAAATCAACTCCCGTTATCAAAACCTATAATAAAAGTGAAAACCGCTAACATAGTCTAGTAGCCATGTTGGAAACTAAAACTAGTAACCGAAGAAAGAAACTCAGGCCTAAAGTTAGGCCTGAGCAGACTGAATACAGACGTGATTAGGAAAACAAGTCTCAAAACTACACTACACAAGGCAAACAACTGCTCAGCTAACTAATAAGGGATAACCTCAAATAAATGTTGTTTTAATTTTTATATACACTAAATGATGGCAAACATCTGTTTAATCCATATCAGTAAAATTTTATTACTTAGTACGTTCAGACCTTTATAGCAGAGGTCACATTTTTGTGAAGGTTTGATTTGTTTGTAGATAGAATGAATCGGTCTTTCATTGCAAATTCATAATAATGAACAATACATTAGTAATATTAAAATTAAAAGAACTGAATTTTAATAAAAGTAAGTTGTTTAATATCCCTAGATATTACATCATTTTACCTATGTTTGTATTCAATTATGGAGAAAAAAAAATTAAATTACATAAAAGTGTAAATAAATGATGAGCTTGGTTGTGAGATAATATTAGTTAGAATAAAATCCGAACACAAGTTCTCACAAAAATTATGTTTACTTAATCAAACGTGTTTCAACGACAAAGTCAGCATTCTCAGTGGTACGTGAGCGCTACAATAACCTGATTAGTTTAGTTAGTATAGTTAGTTATAAGTTAGAGTTTAGTTATTGTAGCTTATGTATCACTGAGGATGGCGACTTTGTTATTGAAACACGTTTGATTAAGTAAACGTAATTTTTGTTAGAACTTGTGTTCAAGTTTTATTCTATCTACATAAAAGTAATATATTTAAAATGTACCTGCAATTTTAATATTTAACCTGATTTTCACAGCAAAGCACTATCGTATGCTATGCTAAAGTAGACACTCATGGTTCTCGGTATCTTCTTGGTGATATGGCAGGCCATCTCTTCATGTTGTTGTTAGAAAAAGAAGAAAAAATGGATGGAACTATTACAGTCAAAGATCCAAAGGTAGAATTACTCGGTAAGCTGTTAATTTATTGTATTCAAATATTTGTTAATTTACAACTACTTACTATCATTTTTCTCAAAAAGGTATGTAGATTTTATGTGTGTAATTCTAAAAATTTTAAAGTTATTATGTCAGGAATCAAAAAACCGTCCAATAACAGAAGCAAAAATTCCACAGAAAAGTGTATATTTACCGTACAATTAAAATCTTTTTTGTTCAGACATACATAGTTTTGTAATATAGTTGTAGATAAAATTTGGTAAAAATAGAAAAATTATCAATTTTTATTAGACAGAGTGGTAATTTCCGAAGAAAGTAAGGCCCAATTGGACATAACCTAGAACTTTGTATTAGGTTATTCCTGAAAAAAAATCATTAAAAAACCTAAATAAATAAACTCTAGAAACAATTAAACACATATTATAACTTGTATAAATAAATCACTCTACATAATAAATAAGTTCACAAAAACAGAAATAAATCGTTGTATATTATGCTATAACCATTTGGTATTGAGACTAAACACAAAACTTGTCAAAGCAACAAGATTTCTAGTTCAGAAAGCTTGTCTTAAATAGGCCTATAACATATTGCTTTGGAGCAATATATAGATATAAATGACGTCTTTTCAACGGTATAAAACAGGTGTTAAAAACTATGAAAATATATCTTTTTTATTCACAATTTAGTAAAAACAGATTATCACAAATTAGTCCAGTTAATCTTGGTCACGACTTCGTAGAATGTATATATCTCAAAAACTATTACAGCTACAACAATTTCTAATATGTAGTTCGAAAGAGGATGAAAATCTATAAGATATTGTCAATTTGTGGTACTAGGGCGAGTATCAACATTTACAAAAAATAAATGAACAAATAGAGCAATTTCATTGAATTTTTATAATTTCTCATTTCCCTTTTGGCACAATCTGTATAATGAATATGAAAGATATAGATTTCAACAGTGTTATTTATTACGACAGCACGTGTTTTGCTTGTCTAAAAGTTAGATTTAAAAAAAGAAGTGATATTTCAGATGAATAAAGCGTACAAAATTCTTGGTTTGGTTTTATTTGTACAGATCCAAAACTATAACAGTTAGAATAATTTGGAAATCACAGATAGAAAGAACAAAAAAACTTTAAATAGTGTTACCATTCTTAAGGAGAGAATCCTTAAATAAACGCTTAGGGAACCAGGTATGGTAATGTTTGAATGAAGAGATTTAGCGATTTCGATTGACCTGTAATTTATTTAACCTTTTCTTTTTTAAATTTAGCAGTTTTTGAGTTAACCATTTACAGAAAAGTAATACATAACATTGAATAAGTAAAAAAAAAAAAAATTAACAACGCTTTGTAATTAAACAATTGATAGTTTATCTATACTTACTTATATGTATTTATGCGCCCTTAAATCAAACATTTATATAATATTACTCAAATCCCCCCCCCCCATATAATTAAAATTACAGAATAATATTTTAAAGAACATAGATAATGATAACAATTCGTTAATATATCTTATGTTAGACAAGATTCTAAATTTACATTATTAGAAAATAAAAATAATTAATTAATTATATATATATATATATATATATATATATATATATTTCTAAGTTGGCCAACTATAATAAAGATTTTTTTATATATATATAAATTAGTAAAAGGAAAATTTTTTAATTAATATTGACGTCAATTGAATTTAGAAAAATTAACCCCTTTGGGGTCGTGAGGTCCAAAAATGCATGCTTATCCCATCCAATTTGAATTTATTTTTAGTTTTGATTTTGGATTTTAATATAAAATTATAATTATGTTTTTAAAGAAAAATTAATTAAACCATCATACGAACAAAATTCACTACAAGTCCCCAGTTAGACGACATACATAATTAAAGTTCCAGCATTTGTTTTTCACTTTAACATTATTGGACAGGCTGAAATGTCCTTCCTTTTTTGTCTGGACTTGCAGTTATAGCATGAAATCAAGCTGTAATTCTAGTTCCTTCTTGAACCAACCAAAAGCTGTAGAAATATGCATGTTGGAAATAGTTTACAAGTTCAAACACTTCTGTTCTAGTTTTATAAGCAAAATATTTCTCTGTAACTAAGTTCTGAATACTCCAATTTCTTTAAAAATAAAATGTTATATCTATTAAATAAGTCAATTAAATGATTTCACTTTACAATAACTAGAAATTGAAAGGAATTGCTATTTGTTTTAAAAGCACTGTTTGAATTTATACTGTTATAATTTACAGAACAATTAAAATTTAGTTGTAATCAAATTCAATGATTTTCAATTGATGATTTGACTTTATAATAACTAGAATTAAAAAGGAAATGTTTTTTTTTTTTTTTAAAGGCTATTTAAATTTACACTCTTAAATTTTACTGACAAGCTAAAGTTTAATTATAAATTGAAAACAGATTTTAAAATTTCTACATTTATAAATAGAACACATATTTTAACATAGTTAACTCAATAAAATTAAAACGGTAACTTTCTTTACCTGGTTCAATTTGTGGTTACAAGCTTTGAAGACGAGCTATGAAGTATGCACATGACGTTTTTAGAAAATCTAGAAGAAAGACTGCTCACATTTCATAGAAACTAATTAATTAACACTTTCTATACTATTTTATGGTGTGGATACATGACCATGATAACGGTGAAGCCAAAACGGTAATTTAGAGAAAAACTTTTAAAGCCTGGCCATGTCTATCAAAACCAGATATCAAGTGCCGTTATCTTGTAAGTACAGTTTGAGCCTATGTCGCCATGACAAAATTTAGAATACGACTGGTTCCTTATCATTCTAAGTACTGTTACAGCCTACAGCAAAGTCACATGTCGCTGCTTCTGGAGTTGTACGCTAGGTTACAGCACCTCACGGCAGTAAGTTTAAGAGATAAAATTGGGAGATTTCGTATGCCGGTACAATAGTATTACTCTAAAGTTGTGAGACAGTTATATGGCATTGTGAAAATTAGACAAATTTGTTTTTTAGTTTACCACAAAACTTGTTCTCGCAAAATACACAAACTTTCCCAATTTATTAAATATAATTATTAATGTTTTATGAGCTTTTTTCTATATGTATATCTATGGATCATTTGCTTTAAAACAGTATAAACATTATTGCGGTATGATAATTTTTACTTGGGTAAATGTTGAATTGAAAAAAAAAGTGATTTTAGTCGCTTACCGTGAGGTCATCTGCTCGCTGCGAGCAGCAAACCGTATGGTGGGTTACTGACAAATACATCTGTGTAGCAAACAAGACGGTTTTAATCTAAAATTACATTTTCCTTTCCTTTCTACTCTTAATGAGAGTAAAAACTTATCGAAAAAGGTCTTGTAAAGACATACTCTGTGCCCATGACATCTGAAGTCATGTTGGCCACAGAGCTATCTAGAGTTACCATAGTAATGGTTCTATGACTAGTCCTGAGCAGGCCCTTGCACCAGTGAAACGCAACAGCCAGTCTTTAGGCTGATTTGGGAGCTTCTTCCTTAATGAAAATTTCCAAAGGTAGAACCCCTAGAGAAACCTCTAGTATAGCCAGTAGACTTATTGTGAAAGCTCCTGTGATTAACATACAAGCAAGTCTCTGTAAAGTAGCCAGCCTGGTCATGGCAGTCACTTGTGCCATCTTTAACCACCAGACAAGCCCTTCATAATATCAACTTGAGATCTTACTACTGCACTTTATAGCCCAAAGGCAATGTGTGGCTTAATGCCCCAGTTGGAAACTACAAAGCACCTGGTCACCATAAATGACCATTAGGCCTTCCACAGGACGTTGTTTAAATGATCATTCCAGATCAGCATACAATCCTGGGTCCTATAATCTTCTAAGTATTTAACTAACTTAGAGATTACAAACTGAGTTCCTCCCAGATTTAGATGGGAAAGGGACTCCCGGTTCTGTTTCCTTGTGAATGGTAAAACTACAGTCTTAGCAGCATTGATACTGAGGCTTCCCCTAAGACACCGCAAAGAGACGCACTGTAGTCCAGGATTTAATCAATCAGCTACAATGTTGCACTATTTATCTTGAACCATCAGGACTATGTCGTTAGCGTTATGCCTTGGGCATAAATGCCAGCTTGCATCAGATCATCGAGAAGACCATCCACCACGAGATTCCTAAAGAGTGATAAAAATACAACCTCCCTACGAATAACCCTTGGTGGGAGTAATCTCAATTGTTTCATTAAGAATTGATGCCTGTATGCACTTGAAACGTAACATAGCGCCGATCCATCCTCAAATAATTGGATCGTCACCAAGCTTACGTGCCCCATGCACCATGGCAATGAAAGATATGTTATCAATACACCTTCAATGTCCAAGAACATTGTCCAAGAAGATTTTGGGTTGAAGTAGTCTAAGTGACCCCTTTTGGAATAAAAGCAACTATGTTGAGACACAGTGCCCGTGGGACGTACCCATAAACTAAGAGTTCGCATAAGTGGATGTGTAAACATTCAGGGCCTTCCTGCAATAGGGCCGGAAAAAATTCTATCTCCACTTGGTGATTTAAACGGGCTGAATTTATTAATGCCCCATTTAACATTGATAAGATTAAAATTGATCTAGCTGTTGCCCAACCTGTCCAATATGCTCTCGGTCACAAGCCATTATCACCACTGCCGGTCATTCTACACCTACTGTTATTAGGAATACTATAAGGAAAATGAGTCTCAAGTAGAACTTCAAGACTTTCACCTGCGTTGGAAGTATATCTACTCTCCGACTTTATGGATCCTAAAAGACCAATTGGACCAGGAGCTAGTGTACATTGTAATCTCGTTGCGATGCTGAAGCTATTCACCTCCTGTGTGAAGTGCCCCATGACTTCTATTTGGTTTTTTTTTTAATTGCAATGCTGTAATCAGTGAGAGTAGCATGATATAGCTCCTAATTACAGCCTTTCTTACAGTAGTTTAAAATCTTTCTGACATGTGTCCTTATACACCTTAGATCGTCATTCCATATGCTAGTATGATACATGTTTTGGCACAGGGGGCAGTTGTCATGGTAACAATTCAATATTGTATCCTGCAAGTCGGATGTAATCTGATCAATGTTGGGAAAACTAGATACCCTACTATTGATTGTCCCTATTAATGGAGAGAAGGTCACTTTTGTAGGATGACCAGTCTGTCAGTTTGGGATTCCGGTAACATGGAGTACTACAATTTGATTGAGTGTTAAATGGATGTATTTATGATCAGAGAGAGAATCTTCTTGGGAAACCAGTCTTTCTTCAATGAATTTGAAAACACGCTCTTTACAAACAGAATGTCAATAACTTCGGCTCTGTTTATTGTAACAAAAGTAGGGTAATTACCAACATTACAAATGTTACGATTTTATGAAAATAGATTCTGGAGTAGAGACTCACCTATGTATCTGTTCCCTCCCAGCCACTACAGTGATGTACATTGGTGTCACAGTCTAGTAATCTAGACCCACTGATCACCACTTGAAGAATGTTCCACCAGAGACTTCAGTTCCCTTGATGGAGATGGATCTTTGGAGTTCTAAGGAAGGTAAACCAAACCTAAAATTAAGCTTTATTTTCCTCTCACGGTATTCCAGTTTATACACACAGAATTATATCTCTAGAACAGAATTGATACAAGGGAAGACATTCGAAGTTTCTTCTCACAAGAATACATGTTCTTACATTATTTAAGGAGATAAAGTATATTAACTTACCTTTGATGTCACCTAAGTTTACGACTCGCCCTTGATGTAGCCAAGGCTCTTGTATTCTTGTTAGTTGAAACATCCTCTGCAAAAGTACTAACAGAAAGGAGCCAGAGCCACCTTACTGTTGATGTAGATTTATCTGGAGGAACTTTAATTTGGTTGGGGACGATGATGACTTACTAAAGTCCCAAATTGGCCCTGAAATTAGCAGCTTTGATGGTGTGAAGCAGATCTCATCGACCAGACAGGCGAAGCCATACCTTTTAGGGTCTCCCTTAGCTGAGAGAACCTTCCATTTCTGTACTTTAAGTGTGGTTCTGTTTAATGAACATCTTCCATACATGATCCTAGGACCTCTTGAGAAGGTTATGGTGTGTCCAGAGGAACACCCATGTGGTCTTCATTATATCTATCCTCGATCTAGTGACCAGTTTAGTATTTTCACATAACGAATGGATTGTAGATATGATTTTCTCCAGCCAACGCTTTGTTGCATCGTTGAGGCAGGAAATTATTAGAGCTCCTTTCTCAATGAAGCTCATAGAAAATGATGGAAAGGTTCCATTCTCTAAAGGTTGAAATTTATCCATCAGTGCATCCTTGATATTCTCACCTTGTTTATTTGTGAGTTTGGCATCAAGATAGGATTCTAGTACGATAGTCATTTTGATGGAAGGAATGTCCCTGTAAGTTGTTACTTCCTTTCCAAATGATTCGAACATTGAGGATTTGTATCAGAGACTTGAGTCCCAACCCTTGCCTTTTTCAAGGGTCCCTCATCAGAAGATGGAGTGGTCAATTCGCCTCTACAATGTTTGACCACACCCACCTTTGCCTCAGAACTAGAGACGATTCCTGACTCTGATTTCCTCTATTCTTTCTCTTACCCCTCTCCCATCTTCCTTTTCTTCACCACTTTCTAGAAGCTTTGTCTTGATAACCTCTCTTCTTTAAACAATTATTTCACTTACCGTCTCCAATATTCTGGTTACCATTGTATTAATTTACAATGGCGGTTTTGACTATTCAGCCATTTACAAGTTTAAAAAAGTTATGACAGGATGGTCCTTTGTCAATTAAAAATATAAACACTTAATTAATGTATACGAACAATACTTAAACACAAGAAACATATATAAAACATACGTGAATACACTTTTTGTTGTATAGTGAATTTGTTATGTTTGACCAACATTCCGCCGGGCTCAAAATTCCGATACATACTGCGGACAATTTTGGGCTACACTAGTAGATGGAGGGGTTTGCTTATCTTTAGTAGAATGTCATATATATAATGAGTTAGAATAGAATTTTAGTTTTTTATTCAATACTATGTTGCTGAATTGATTGTACAACAAAAAGTGTATTCGTGTGTGTTTTATATGTTTTTGTGCTTACGTATTGTTATGTACATTAATTAAGTGTTTGTATTTTTAATTGAAAAAGGACCATCCTGCAAAAACTTTTTTAGAAACGGCTATCATAAATTAATACAATGGTAAACAGAATATTGGAGACGGTAAGTAAAATAATTGAGTATTAAATCAGTATTCAGAATGGTGACAACCAAACGTTATAACTCTCTACTTTTTTTTAATGGCGAGATTAGGTCTTTTGACTTTCAGTTTACAGAGTTGTCTTTTATCATCGTCAAGTGAACCAGAAAAGCCTAGTGTATCTGGGACTTTAATGTATCTTTAAAAGACCTCTGGTGGGATTACATCTTCTCCCTTTCTAGAAACACTCAAATTGGACACTCGAATTGGAAGCCTGTTTTTCAATGGTCAATTCCAATTGGATGGTAGATTACGATGTAGCTTCCAGTGTTACAGCTTGATCATTAATGTTAATCCATGTAGATCCCACGAGAAGCTAGGGAAAGAACTGTCAACCCAGGCAGAGCCCTGCATATTCAGGCATTGCTATTTACTGCCACGAGCTTGTCAAACTCCTGGAGGCTCTGTTTGCATCTCTGTTGGATGGAGCCTAGAGACATTCGCTCCATTAGGCACGGGTTGCTTGACACCATAGAGTTCAGCTGAAACATAAGAATCAAACAAGAGGAAGAGAAAAAAAAAAGATAATCTTCAATAGGAAAGAGTAGAAACAGGCAGACTGCATGTAGAGGAGTTATGCTGACAATAGAAAGAAGGCTCCCATAAGAAGAAGAAGAAGAAGAGAGCTGGGACAGCCGGTTTGTGGTAATTTGTCTGAAAGTTAAAAATAGTGTTCTTGATTTTAAACTCATTAATTAGAAACTGAAATGATTTTTCCTGATTAAAATGTATTATGGTAGAACTTCATTAATCCGAACTAATTGGGGGCCTAGGTTGTCCGAATTAAATGGCCACCTGTTTAGATAATCTTTCTGCTGCAGCCTGAATTTCAGTTATTCACACGGCTAATCCGGACTATTGAAGTTGAGAAAACTATTTATGAACAGCTTCATCAAGAGATTGATCTCCAGGCATCCATTTTCTTTTCACAGAACTTGCTTCCTTTTCTACTTTAATTAAATTTCAGGAAGTAAATTTGTAGTAAATTATCATTTTTCTTCTTTATGTCTGAAACCGTCTGTTTGGAGAAACCATATTCCATACTAATGCCAACTTGAAGTTCATTTTTCAAGTTTTTCTATGACAAGAGAAGTTTCTTGTGAAGAGAGAGAGAGCCTTGTGTTTGCGGTTATTGCCTTCAGGAGGAACATCAAAGCACACAAAAGAAAAGATAATTTAAAATATTAAAAGCACAAATTAAATGGCTTTGGGACCGTGAAAGGAGGTAAATCACAGTAGACAACAACCTGCCACTGTTACTCTCCAATAATAACCCGAGTGAAGTCACAAACTCACAATTTTTAAATTAGTTTTTCAGGCTGTCCAAATTTTGGCTTAGTAAGGTCTGAATTAATGAGGTTCTGTACTCTGTTTGCAGAATTTCTTTGTGTTTCATTAATTTGATTATGCTGGTACACCTAATTTAATTTATGTATAGTAGAATGATAATTGTACTTTATTGTGTTTATGTACATAAACATAAGTAAATTAAGCAAAAATCTCCCAAAACAAATTTTGCTTACATACTTCTTTTAGAAAAAACTATTGTTTAACCAAACTTTTTTAACAATTTTTATTACTAAAATTTATCAACAACTAAAATTCAAAATTCAGATATGGTTTTATGCCAAAAATAAAATAAAAACAAAGTGTGAATATGTAAACTTTGAGGAACACTTCAGACTCTTTCTTTATATTGGTTACACATAATTCATAAGATTTTAATAATGATTGCTTGATTTTCCCCCTCTAATTTACTTTAACTAATTTTAACAGGTGAGATAAGTATTCCTGAATCAATCACATATTTGGATAATGGTGTATTGTTTATTGGTTCTCGCCTAGGAGACTCACAACTCATTAAATTAAATAAAACACCAGATGAGAATGGTTCGTATGTCAGCGTAATGGAAACTTTTACAAATCTTGCCCCTATTGTAGATATGGTAGTAGTAGATCTTGAAAGACAAGGACAAGGGCAACTGGTTACATGTTCTGGTAAGTTTGTTAGAAATTTAATATTATTTTAGTGATATAATATTTTAATTTAATTGTAGAACTGCCAGTTAATATATTTTGATAGATTCAGTATAAATTGAAACTAAGAATTGTTGTATATAGTTTTAACCAAAACAACATTTTTATTTGAGGGAAACTAATGAAATCAAACAAATGTTTATATTTTTGTACTTAAGATAAAAAAAAAAAATGTTATGATAAAATTGTCTTAATTGACATAATGCAGATTCCACAGATATTATTGAAATTCAATTCTATTATTTTCAAAAGATCTATAATTGTATACTCAATAAAAAATATATATATTTTCGATTAGTTATTTACAATTTTAATAAACTTATTAAAAAATAATAAATCCAGTAATAGTTAATTAATGTACTTTATATTTTTCAGTGTCCTTTCACACTTGCATCAAATTTTGTTATTTTTTTCTTTTTTAAGACAAATTTTGTAATGAAATTAAAAATGAAAACTATGAATAGTATATAGATTATTTATAATAACCTAAATAACATTTTTATGTGGGCGAAAAAAACAAACAAAGCAAATTTGTCATATTTTGATTACCCGAAAGAAAATACAAATTTGTTTTGGAAAAAATGTCTTAGTTATGTGGTTTACATAACACTGTGTCCATAAATATTATTCAATTCTATCACATTCAAAAGATTCTCAATTTTATACTTATTAAGAAATTATAGTTTCACAATTATTTATTTATAAAAGTAAACAAAACACAAGAAATAAAACACCGTTAAAGAAATTAGCTAGACAAAATCAATAGGTTCTTTTGTATAGGTCTACTAACTCAAAAAATTTAATTTCTGGCATATTGTATATGAAAGCATGAAAACATGATAAAACATAGACGAAATTGATAAAAATTGAAGGAAGAATAAGTATTTATTGATTAAAGACTTATCATGTAATATAGATAATGGCACAGTACAGAATTAGGATGTTACTATCTAAAAATATACATTTTGATAGTTCTAGTGCTAAATGAAATAACTGCAAGCTGTGATTTTAAAAGGTTATAAAGCTTCAAACAATAAGGAAATACAGGGTTATTATTTATTTTTATAAATTGGTAACTTAGATATCGCTTTCAATGTTGGTGAGTTTGGATGCAATGTCCGTGGCCATTTCGTCAATTCGCCTGGAAACAGTATTGTTGCTCAAAGGCACCGATTGACATCTTATTACTAGGGCCCTCGCCTAGCATAATTTCAACAATTATTTGGTAGCCGGTAAAACAAGAGTTTTGCCAATTGTGTGAGGTTTACCACATTTAGTGATCAATTAAGACACCTCGTAAGAAGCAAGAAGACCTTTGTCAAGATCTGTTGCTCGTTTTTTTAAATAATTCACTCACTCTAGGCTGTTTATCAGCTTAAGCTTTGAGGTGTTGAAAATAACTAAGTTCTTTTCTCACTTTATTACTGTGTACTCTTAATAAATGATCTTTTATTCGCATAGGCTTCATGACTTCATTACTAGTAAATCTGTTATCGCAGAAAAGACAATGTGGAAATTGCACATATTTTGCGGTTACACGATAAAACCGAATTTTAAATACTCAGCTGAGTATTGACAACATTTCTTCTTTTTGAATCCATTGTGTATGAACTTCTACACTTCAAAACAAACACACACAAACAGAAAAGAAATGCACAAAAACTGATGGTGAGGTACACAAAGGCTAGTGAAGTAAAATTTCTTGGATACAGGTACACCACAGATGTAATAATACCTGATGATGATAAGTCCAAAGATCCTCATTTACATTTTTTTTTTTTGGGAACTGTCTCAAAGATTTTAATTGAATTTATGTTTATTGTTGGTGCCCCTAGCCTTGAGAAAAGTATTCTGCCCTACTTAGTTTTTCATGTGGTTGGTATTTCTCGGTATCCAAATGCTGTTTAATACCGCGCTGTACTTCCTGAGTCCAGTACTTGGTTTCGAAAGCTCTAGAAAAGTCTTCCCAGAGTAGGATGTCCATTTTAATTAGGGTGAACCATCTTGAAGCATGAGATTCCAAACATGTCTCTAAAAGGTGTAGTAGTAGTTTGGTTTCGTCTTTCGTAATATCATCTGATTTTGCGTAAATATTCCATGGGGTTGTGTTCTCTTCCAAAGAATTTCGGAATGGTCGTTTTCAGAAATCCTATATCCAGAATTTCCGCATGCTACGTGGAAGTGTTGGAGTATTGCAGTCTTGTGTCCTTGTACTTTTTCCTCTAAATGGACCAATGTTACTTGTTGATCAGTTATGGTATGTTCAACCTTGTCCAGCTGTTGTTGTTTTGGGTATGTTCTTGACCTTTTCGGATGGTCACGGAGATTGTAGCCTTTAAATGGTCACATTCTTAGTTGGTGTAAGCTTGATGTTCAGTTTGCATCAGTTGGTGTTGTTCTTTCAATTGTTGGTGGATTGCCTCTGACTGTTGGTTAATTTTCTCCTTTACTTCTTCTAGGACTTGTTGGTTCTGTATGCTTATTTCTTTTTTAATTTCACGTTTATAGTCCCCAAGCTCTTGTTGAATGGTGAGGTTTTGTGTTTCGATTTGGGTCCATAACTCATTTCTCATCTCCTCCATTGCTGTTGGCATCTGTTGGAACTGTTGTTTAATCTCCTTAGAATTTTATACCATAATGTGACCACAACGCTGGTTTACTTTCTGGTTCAAATCCTCGAATCGTTGCTCTTGATTATTAAATATCTTCATTAATACTTAATGTCCGTTGATAAACGATGACTTTACAACACACTGCACTATTTAATTTTTTCTTGTGAATACTTTGTCACTCTCAACTTGGATTTGACTGATTCTTCTTGATATAGAGACTCGGCATCTGGTAACCGTCCTCCTTTTGGCGTTCCAACAACAATCCCTTTTTTCAAGTTTACTGCTTTCCAGAAACGTTCTAATTTTGCCGCCTTCTGTATCTATGTTAATGGAAGCTTATTTTCTCAAAATTAGATAATTTCTTTTTTTTTGAAATTATAATATAGAAATTGAAAGAAATAATATAGAAATAATATATTAGTGTGAGATAGATGTCATACATTAATATTATTACTGGAGTAAAATAACTTCTCAAATAGGAATTAATTATTATCTAATTTGCATATTTAAATTATATATATATATGGAATTTTATTTGAGTAGGCATTGGAAGAGTACAATAAGGTTTCATCGACCAATCAGAGTTACAGTTTGCCTTCGTGGGTGTGTCTCCCAATGTTCTTATTTTGACAGTAGCCATTTTTTTACAACATTACTTTCCCTTGACATTTGATTCTTATAAATTGTTCTGAATTTTGTATACTTTTGTAACAGACCTTCCGGGTGCCTGAAGTTTCATTTGACCCATAAATACCGTTTGTTACCTCAAGTTAAGGTTTTGTTCTTTTATAATTTGTTTTGTTTTGGTGGCTTCTGTCTGGAACTTGTTTTTGCTTACACTTTGGCATTTCAATGTTGAAAATAAATTTTGAATCGTCGTGTCATGTCTATATTATAATTTTCTGGTATAGTTCATTTAATTTTAAATGATTTTGAAGTAGTTATCAGGGCTGGCTGTGTCAGGAAATATTTCTAATTGATTATTTTGAGGTCGGGAGTCTGGATTTACCTATTTTTATATAATCTAGTCGGAGTCTCGCATATTTACTACCGCTAGTCGTCGTGATGGTCATTTGTTGGACTTTAAATATACTTGATGGAATGTCAAGTATTTCATTGATTTTGTATTCGCTATTTACGCAAAACTTACGAAATGTTGTAATTTCAGCTATAATAAGTTGAAATACAGCTGTGAAACTTTGCAGGTACACCAACCAAAATATTTAAAAGCTAATAAAATGATCACCCCTATAAAAATGATCCCTATGGGTCCAAAGATCATTACTGCAGCTACGACCTCAGTTGTATAAAGTAAAATGAATAATGAGTAATGTATTTATGATATTAGGTGCATATAAAGAGGGATCATTAAGGATTATTCGAAATGGAATTGGTATTCAGGAGCATGCCTCAATTGACTTACCAGGAATCAAAGGAATATGGGCTCTAAGTGTTGGAACATCTGCAAAGAATATTGACAATACATTGGTCTTGTCCTTTGTCGGCCATACTAGGTTTGTATTACTTGAGTATAGTAAATATAGAATAAAATGAACTGATACATCTATATTGGAGGGAGGGGGATATAGTTCAGTTTGGTTGGGTTGAAAATCTAATTTGTGAAAGCTTTATACGGTATATACAGGATGCTAAATAACTGGAAAAAAAGTATAATATTACAAAACTGAGTATGACTAGACATTAAAACAGATGAAATGTAAACAGATAAAATGTAGTGTTTTACAAAAGGTTTGAAAATTGTATTCATCATCTTGGATCCACCATCTTGAATCCAAGCTAATTTTTTTTTAATAAGATGGTCATGTGATATTTATAATTTGCGTATAAAATTGTACATGGAAAAAAATGGTGAAATCCATTTTTTAAAAACTATCCCGGTTCCAAAGATATCAGGAACCAAAGTTCTACAAACCACAACAATCGTCGTGAAATGAAACAACAGATAACCTGTTGTTAAATTGCCTTAATTGTATCTATCTGTAATTGTATAATCTGTTTCTAAGTTAATGAGTAAAATGTTGAATAGTTTTAATAATGTTTAAGATGTTAATTAAACAGTAACTGTTACAACTACATGTAATTTCAGACCCTGACCATTCTAATTTAAAACCTCAAATTTTTAATTCAAAGACCAAATATGAGTTACTAAATGCTACAGGGAGGAAAGAAAGTAAGCGTTTACTAACTTCATCATGTAAACTAATCGTTGTGTTTCAGTTCTTGTATTCTATTCAAATATCAGAAACCATACATTTTCTCATAAAATAATAAATACATAATAACAATATTTTTGAAATCTGCGTCTAGTTAGCGTTCTGAGCTTTAGTACTGTTTTCTGAAGGTGAACAGTAATAAAAAAATATTACAGCATGTTTTTCATAGTTTTAATTCTTGCAAATTTTTATTTTTAAAAATAGCAATAGTTGTCAAAAAGCATTTCACTTTTGTTTTTTCAATAAAATTTTATTTAGAAATTATATATCATATGAATAATCTTGCTATTTAAAAAATTTAAGTTGTGTTTTAGATGGCAGACAGAAATTTTAAACCTTCTGAAAAATACTATTTTTATAGCTGTAGATATATAATACCTATTTTGTATAGCCTTGTCACATTCAGTTTTATAATATTAAGCTGTTTCTATACTTTTCTAACATCTTGTATATATGATTTTGTATACTAGTATGTACACTTTGAAATAATTATTATAACTATAACTTCTTTTTAAACGGTTATTATTTGTTATATTTTAAATAATAAACTATGAAAGAAGTGATAGTTAATAAATGCATAAAAAGCATAGATATTGGAAACATGATCAATTTAAATGTGGTAAACAAAATATTCATGTTAATATTATTACTGCAAGTTGTTATGTTATATCTTCCCTCTAACTGTCAATGTTAAGTTTCTTCGTTTGTTTAAAAATTAATAAAATATATTATTTGTATACAAAACCTAACTTATAAGATATCATTTTTCTCAGAAAGATGCATAGAATTCATCTATGTAATAAAAAAAAATTTTTTTGAAACGGTTTTGGAGTAAGTATGTTACATGTCAAAAATGATGTTATCATTTTTCAGAAATACCTGTATCACCCAAAATCAATAACTTACTACCTATATCTAAGATATACACAATTTTTGTGTATTATTTGTGAATATATTTAGGGGAAAAAAATTGTTACATTTTCAAAATGTAAAAAAATATTTTATGAATTTCGGGACATTGGTCATTTTATTTTCAACAATTTACCAAACATAGTAATATATATTTTATACAAAAGTTCTATATCTCATTATGTTCAGAAAGGTGTATAGAATGTAGGTGTGTAGTGAAAAAAAAATGTTAGATGTATCACATTTGGAGTTTTTTGGTCAAATACCAAAAAATCAAAGAGTAACGGAGCAGAAATTTCACAGAAATGGTAATGAATAACATACTAATAGATTTTTTGGATTTTTTTCAACCATTACTTGAGATTTGTAATATATTTGTGAATATATTTAGGGGAAAAAAATAATAATTTGTTACATTTTCTAAATAAAAATACCGATTTTCCCTAAAAAGGTAACTTTCACAAGTGAGGTTAGGTTTGAACTCTCGACATTTAGGCGTAATTAGTAACTTTCTAAAGCTAGGCCTAAGACAAAATCATTAGATTTCACTAAGACAATATACTTTACAAAGAATAACACACATATTCACTTGTATAATCATATAAAACACTCAATATAAGAAAATTTGCTTATAGCCTAAATTAACAACATACCTCTTAGGTTATCACAAATATAAACTGTTTACAATCTAGAAATTCACTCAAAAACATACACTTTAGATATAAAAACACATATATTGTAACTTTTATACAAAATTTATATACAATTTGTATACACAAACCATCAAAATAACAAAAATCTAATCCCAAAACCAATATGCGCTACGTCATTTGTTCAGTTTTTACGTCACACAATTGCTATGTTTGGACATCAAAACAAAACCTTCTTAGTAAGTATTTGCCTATATCAAGTGGTACCAACTTATAGAATGAAATTTCCTCTACAACATACTGTAAAGTTCGATTACAAAAATTTAATTCAGTAATCGATTATGCCATTTCGTTAACTGCACCGAATGCCAAATGAATTTCGTCTTGTCAAGTTTCTTCTATGATCAAGTGGAAATATCTCTGGATCTGTGACGCAGAAAAATTTGTAATCTACGGTTAGAAAGAGAAACATGTGATCTATAGAACAGTGTTTTGGTTGACTTAATTGACAGATAAATAGAGTTGTAATCATATCGAGAAAAATGGCGTCGCGTTTTACGAAAAGGCGCAGAGTTGAAATTTACGATTTTACACATCAAAAATATGCGAACTTCACCAATTTTTGGAATATTATTTATAACGTTTTGTGGTATTTTTTTTTACATGATTATGCATCTACGAAACATTAGCTTTCCAACGGTATTTTTTTTATGGAGATAGTACGATTTTAAGTGGGCGAAATGTTAAATCGCAAAATATGTGTTTTAATTGAACTATCCGTCGTTCATCGTCTACGTACGTGGACAGTTACCACTTGTAGGGTTAAGTACGAAGTTATGTACTGACTGTAGAGTCATATTTTATGCACAGAGTTTTGTGTGCATAGAATATAAATTATACTACTGTATATACATGCAAATTAGTGTTTTTTTAAATACTTAGTTGTTGAAAAATGAGAGGAAAATAGTATGTTTGTTCAAATTTTTATAATTATTGAAATATCTAATGTTAAAATTAGTAAATTTTTGTTTTAATATCATTAGATGAACATGTGATATAGCAAAACAAATACTCAAAAACAAATTCTATAACTACTTTTACCATTGAGAAGTACAGGTATGTGGAAAAATTTAGAAATAAGGAATCAGATTTTTCTTTTTTCTTATTTTTGTATAACTTGGTATTTCTCTAATTATATATAAAATGTCTGAATGGTTATTTATGATTTTAAAGTTTTTGTTTTTACAAATAAAGTGTTCCTTCACAGAATACAGTGATTATTAAAGAGTAAAAGGAAAAAAACAAAAAAAAAAAAAACGTAAATTACATTTTATTATTACTCTTTTATTTTATTTTAAGGTTTAGTTATCCTTTACTACAGTCAAAATAATATTCAACTTGTAATTTTCATAGATTTAAGTTATAAGCATATTTTTATACAAGTATATAAAAAACAACATTTCGAGTCATTACAAAATGTTTAGTTATTTGTGTATATTTTTTTACAGTTGAACAGAATACCATTTTTGGGGTGTTGAACTTAAGTCTTTTTAGCTTATGTGTCCCTATAGATGATCATAAATATGTAATTGGCTATATTTGCACAAAAGTTAAAAAAACAAGTTTTGTTCCATGTATTTTTATTTTTTTAAATTTAACATGGGCTTAATAGAAAGGGCCTTTTATTTAACCGTAGTAATTGCTCAAAAAGTAGGTTCAGAAGTTTGTCTTCTAATTCTAAATCAATATATATATATATATATACTTTTCTAGAGTTCTCACTCTGAATGGAGAAGAAGTAGAAGAAACTGAAATACCTGGCTTCCTTTCTGACCAACAGTCGTTTTATTGCAGTAATGTGAATCATGGACAAATAATACAGGTTACACCTTCTTCAGCAAGACTTGTATCAGGAGAAACAAAGCAACTTATCAGGTATTTTTGGAGCAGCCTTGGTTAGTTTATATTGGAATTATAATTTAAACAAACATCTGGCATCATGATAAATTTTAAAGATATTAAACCACCTACTGGAAAAGTTTATTATTAAGCTTATTTAAAAAAAAGTCTACTAAAGAAAATCTAGCTTTTGTGATCTCCTTCATAAAATATCTGATATCCAATACACCATTCCATAATAGCTCATTTTGTACAGATTTGAGTCTTATAAGATAAAACTAAAAAATCAAATCAGCAATACTGGTTCTAATAGCCATAATTTTATCCAAATATAGCACATAACATAAATTTTACTATACATTAAATATGGCCTATACATAAACATAGCCTGTTATGGAAACACAATTTTCACAAAAAATTAAAAAATTTTTTTTTTTTAGACAAATTGTATATTCCATTCATTTGTTTATTGAAGTTTCCACAAGTGTAGCTCATTACAGTTGACCTATTATTGATCAACAATAAAGTCCAAAGGAGGGAAAAATGTATTTTTAACCACATATTTGGTTAAAAGATTTTTGCCACATGCTTGGTCTCCATAGCCAGGGGTCAGGAAGTCTGAGTCACTATTTGCAGAGTCCAGCATATCCTATGAGATGGACATGTGCTTCAATACATTATCCATTATCAATAGCTTCAACACAAATTTCCTGGATACTCTCCCCAAGACCAAATGTTGGTACAAAGTGGAATGTACTGAATTAGTGCTTATTCCCCCGCTTCTTCATGACAAACACTTAGTCAATAATCTAGCTATTTTGGCTTGTTAAGCGGCTGTCAGAATGTAAGTCACTTTCTACTGACATGCAGTCATTTTTGTTGAAACTGTTGTATCGTTCTTTAATTTGTGTGATGTGTATGACATAGTTATTGGAGATCATATGCCATGCTTCATTTGTTTTCTTGGAGAAAATTCAGATCTAATATGTTTTTAACAAACCATATCTATGATAATATAAACAAGATATTTTAACCTTATGAAGTCATTGTTAATGTAAGTAAATTCTTATTTGTACCTAACAAGCCATATTTTATAATATAACAATATATTTTCAGTTAAATTTTCTAACTTGGATGATAAGTTAACTACAGTTATCCAAACTGATATTAATCGATCAAAAACAATAATCAGCATTGATATTTACTATTTATTAGCATATTACTTTAAAAGTTTATAATTATTCTTTTAAAATTTATATTTTTACTGTCTAAAATCATTAAAGTAATTTAAAATGCATCTAATTTCTAAGAATATTTACTTAAAATAATAGATTAAAATACTATTGCATATATAGGTTAACATTACAAGTTCAATAAAGAAAATATCTTATATGTGATGTTTCTGTTTTAATGGAGTTATTGTTTTTACTAACTTGACAATTTATTTGAATTTTAGTGAATGGAAAGCTGATTCAAATAAGAGTATCAGTGTTGTGGCTTGTAACCCTGGACAAGTTTTATGTGCAACTGGGTGTGAACTTTATTATCTGGAAATAAGTAACCAAAAATTAGTTGAAAAAGGACATGTTACTTTGAAACATGAAGTAGCTTGTCTCGATATATCACCTCTTCAAGATGATAACGGAGTTGCTGAAATAGTTGCTGTTGGGTTATGGACTGACATTTCTGCAAGAATTCTTCGGATACCTACTTTAGAAGAAGCAAACCAAGAGTTTTTAGGAGGAGAAATTATTCCACGTTCTATTTTAATGGCTTGTTTTGAGGGTCTTAATTACTTGCTCTGTGCTTTAGGGGATGGATCTATGTTTTATTTTTCACTAAACAAACAAACTGGTCTCCTCTCGGACAAGAAGAAAGTTACTCTTGGCACACAACCTACTGTTCTCCGTACGTTTAAATCATTGTCAACAACAAATGTGTTTGCTTGTTCTGATCGGCCTACAGTGATTTATTCTTCTAATCATAAACTAGTATTTTCAAATGTTAATTTAAAGGAAGTAAATCACATGTGTTCACTAAATGCCGATTCATACCCAGACAGTCTTGCTTTGGCTACTGACAGTACAGTTACTATAGGCACGATTGATGAAATACAGAAGCTTCATATCAGAACTGTTCCTTTAGGAGAAGCTCCAAGACGAATAGCATATCAGGAAAGTTCTCAAGTAAGTAAGCTTTACTTTTTTATAAGTTGTATGCCTGACAAATTCGAAAAAGATCATATAATTTTGTAATTAGCCTTTTATTGCTTGGTCTTACAACAATGTGCCTAATATGGAATAGGTTATTTAAAAAATTGCATTTGTTTTATTAATTGGTCTTACTTCCAAAATGTTTCCTTGGAACGATAGATGTTTTCGTCATATTCCAGATGTTCTGTTGTATTTGTTTAATATAATTTACACTAGGTGTTAAAACTTCTACCATTTGTGGTTTTGATTCCACTTCTGCTACTAACTTTGCAAGCTCATAGAATTTGTCATTCTCTGCTATGTTTGAATGTAGTAGAATCCACTGGAAGTATACTTGTTTCTGTGAGCTGTGAAATAGGTGTTGGATGTTTTGTACATAATAAAAGTAAAGGGAAGGTTTGCAAAATCCGTTTGGAAAAAATTATACAAGTTGCTTGCTTTATAAATAACTTGAATGGGAGTATATTAAGTTATATTTGCATTTAGGCAACATAAGTGGTTTTTGGTCACTGAAGGCAATTCTCCATAATATCCAACTTATGTAAGTATGAACTTTTGTAAGTGATTTTTGTTCATATGTAGATGTTATTAAGGTAAAAGGTTGCAACCCTCATTTTAAGAAATTTTCGGAAGAATGAAATATTTGTTTACTTAGAAAATAAAATATTTAAATAGACAAAAGTTTTCTTTTGAACAATATAAGTAATTAATTTTATTTTCCAATAAGGGTTTACAATGTTCTGGTAGAAACAAATTATTTATTAAAAAAATTAATGTATTTTGTGGATTACACCATTTTACCTAATTAGGTAATGTTGGTTGATGCAAAAGTTGGTAACTTACATTTCATTATGCCATTGTACTAAATCCGTATCTGAGGTTGCATTAATAAATTTAGCTAAATGTAAAGTAATAAAACATATTTATTGTATTAATATAACCTTAAATGAAAAATAATTTTTAATTAAGCTCAAATTATTTAATCTTCTTCATCTGTTTTGTTGAGGGCATCACGGATATCGTTTCCTTTGGGAAGTCTCTTGCTTCATGATACCTACTAGGAATGACTCCTTTCAAACACAAATTGTTTAATTCCTTGAATTTTTCTATTGGTATAACAAAACGAGATGAATACAAACTTTTAGGATGGAGCCTATCATCAGATCGACGTTTTCTGTCACTAAACCGTAGATGAATTGGTTCAACTGAGCCATTAAAACTGATAAATATTTCATATATATTATTTCCTTTGTATAAAAGCCACTTTTCTAACATTTGTTATTTTTATTTGAACTCCTTCCTCACTATATGTTCTTGTGTCCGGTAGTACTGATTGTTGTAGCTCCTTCCAATTTTGAAACGATTTATAGCTCAACACTTCATCATTACCTTGGACCTTGGAGACCTTGGAATAGTAGACCTCGGAGAATATCTACTATTTGTGATTATCATAGCCCATTCTGACTGAACTCATATAGTTTTATCCCTGTAGTTATCTGGAATTAGATAACTAATTTTAACTGATACTACTGTTTTGAATATTTTCATAAAGTATAATATAGTTACCCACTTTTGACTGTTCTTGTTTTGGCCAGAGTAAATGTCACAATATAACACTAGGTCTTGAATCAATCTTCTCTCATCAACTTTACACAAGTACTGGAAAAAAATACTGCTAATTTCGTTCGAACCTCTTCTTCCATCACTTTTATCTCATAAATTACGAAAACCTTCCCTTGTGTTGCTTTTGAATGAAGTAAAATTATATATAGTGTTGCTTTTGACTGTAATATAACAACATGTTATTTTTGCTACAAGGAGTAATTTAGTATATTTTGCAAAGCGAACAATACACAAAAGGTTGAATCATCTTTATCTCGTGCCTGGCTTTTGCATATGTTTGATCAGCAACCTCTTTTTCTGGTGCGTTTTTACCTTTATCATTTTTGAATTTTTCATATGTTCCCCATTTGTCTGTTTTAGTATGATGGATGCCTACATTAAACTCGTTTCTGAAAATATTCAGAAGTACTTGATTTTTAACTAGAGTGGTGTGGTTTTAATGAAAAATAATGGACATAAATTCTATATACTGCAATGAAAAAACTCAACACTTTTTTATGAGTTAAACTGTACGTTTCCCCTATCTTTTTTAAAATATGTACTAGTCTCAAATCCTGATTTTTTTTTCTTTCAGGATCTGTTTCCCCGAGAAAAGAAATGAGTTATCCAATCCACTGGAAGTCTAGGCTTCTTTAATTAATCCCTGCCTGGATTGTATAACTCCTTCAACGGTTTAAGTCACCCCAAACTGCCGTTACCCCCTTTTTTCTACAATACTTCCAGTTACTATATTTACTTTAACCCTTTTGCTCAGAGAGAATATGATTAATTTTATTTATCTTTTTTATCTCTTGGGAGTGTCTTCTTGAGAATACTTTTCTTAAATACAATATATCTTACCTTTTAAATAGTAATATTTCCTGTAAGCATAAATCAAGGCTATGTGGATTCTTATAATAGATAAGTCTTTGTTTTCGATTTTTAGAAATTAACACTCATTTATTTTATTTTTAATAAAAGAAACAAAATCAAATTTCTTCTGACAAACAAAATAACTCAAAATTTTTAACTTATTATTTTATTTGTTTGATAGCAGATAGGCAATTGATTAAATTTAAAAGAAAGTTTTTTTAACGTTTTACTTTACTCTGTTATTTATTTTCTTTAATCGCTGGACACTAATTTCTCAGTTAACAATCTAATCAGTTGTCCAGGTTTATCATACAAATGTTTTCCTTATATTACTTACAATAAAAAAAATAAATCCACACACAAATATTAAATTTCTTAGCCTAAACAATTTTTATTAAATTATATTAAAATTTATTTATCCAATTTCAATCAGTAACCTTATTGAATTTAATTTTAACTTTTGGCCAACTTTGCCGTAATAAGAAAAGAAATTTAGATGATTTCTCAAACCTTGACCGCCGTCTTAAAGATCCTGGTAATTTTATTCCTGTATGGTTGAATTGGTTTACTCCTCTGGTGTCTGGTTGCTGTGATGACGTTAAGATTGATCCATGTATCTCTTAGTAAGTTTCCGGTGACATGTTAATTCCCATTAAACACTGGATGTTGAAATTTCACACTTTTTACAGAAATCATTGATGACTCACTAATTCCACATTTCACTTTCTAAACTTTTGAGTTTTTTTTTCATTTAAATACTTTTGTTTTGGCACTGACTCTTTAGCATTTTTCAAACAAAATTTTTAATTATGAATTTTAATTATATTCTTCTTAATTAGTTAGATTCACTGTTCTGTCGGGCATAGTAACCCCTTACCGCCTTGTAAAAAATTATTTTCCAGAGAACTTCTGAGAGCCAGAGCAGCTATATTTATAGCTTGAAACTATCTATTCTATTACCAATTTTTTTCCCTCATAGGAATAATACGATAGTTCCGTATTTTCCTATATATGATGTTACTTTTGTGTTATTTTTATTTCTAGTGCTTATGATATTTATGTATCAGTTATTAACAATTTTTCTAGTCATTTAATCCTTGGTTTGAATTATTTTAATTTAATTAATCATTTTCGTTACTGTAGTTGTCTGTTGGTACGATAGCCCCTGCTACTTCAACGTCACGGTGTTCTGGAGTTTGGATCTCTGCAGCTCAAAACTTGCTACTGTAGAAATCTCTATTGTCTTTTCTTTGACCTCTTCTAACAGTTTTCCTGAGATAATTTTCACTTTTTCTTGGTCGGCATTTTGTAGTCCTTCGTGTCAGCTTTCACGAGAATTTCGTGTGATGATGTCGGTGCTTTTTAAAAAAGGAACAATTTAATTTATTACAAATTTTTTAATATACTTTTAAACTTAATAAAATAACGTTCATAAAACACTCATTTACTCTGATGTTCATGGAAAGAAGCCTCTTCTAACTCTACTAAAACAAAGCTTGTTCCCTAACATAATAGATATTCTGACATGACTATTAACTATCTACTCATCATTTATTCTAGTACACTATACAATTATTCTTTACCTACCTCTTCCATCCCTAAATAAAACTTCCTGGGGTGGTTGAGCAGCGAGCACCCTTGAAGTACCATAGGGATTTTTTTAACCGCCAAGTACAGTTGTCAACTGATTAGGTCCCCATAAAAGGCATTGTCCAAATACTGATGTTGTGGGTAACATCAATTTTGCCGATCAATTTTAGAGATGGTATCTAAGTTGATTTTTTCAAGCTCCAGTTTCTTTGTGTTGACTGAAAATAGTGGGTTTTGATCCACTCGCAGGTTCAGATTAGAAGCGTCCAGAAATTTTGGGTGTCATCCAGTCGTTCTGAATGAGTGAACGCATCTCCAATTATTGTACAGAATGGCGTTATTGTTAGGATTTATCAAGAATATACCTTGGAGGGTGATTGTAGTTGTTTCCTTTCGATTAACAATTTTCAAGGTCTCCTTGGTAGGAAACATTGCCAGATATTGATTTATTTCTGGGATTCAGTTGATTACATTGTCTGCGACCTACAGAGCGGTGTATTTACAGATCTCTGCTTAGTTGTCCTTGAAGGTTGTCTCACAGTCAATTTTTGTGTGAGATATTAGGTCGAATGAGCATAAGTATTTTGAATTAGATCTCTTGTTACAGTTATTGTCAAACCTACCATTACAGAGCTAGAAACTAACATATATTTTATCTTAGGTATAATAGTTATATATCCTGAATTGTATTCACTAAGTACAGAGTATAATTTGTAAATGTTAAAATCAGTTTTTTCAACAATAGGTAACTTTAGAAAATATATAATATATTTTTTTTAAATTAAATTTACAGTTGACTTCAATTAAGCTTTCTAACTCCCACATTTTCTCTAGTTTGGGTTCTATTGGTAATCTTTCGCTGTAATATTCATAGCTTCTCATTATCTCACTATACAATTATCTGGTTGAGATAACACTAGGATAAAGTACACCTATTTTACAAAATTTTAGTGAGTTTTCTAAATAACTTATTACTTGTAACAGTATATTGTTCACAAATCCTAACTTATTTTTTAGTTCATTAAAATTATTTTTGATAATTTTGAATGTTTTATTATATTCTATAATAATATTACTGGTAATTCTATATTGGGATTCTAATTGATACTTAATGCTAATCCGATCATCTTCCATTTATTTCAATAGATTATCATATTTCTTACCATCATGATCTTGTAGGATCATTTTATTACAGATCCTAATCCATCTACAATAACTCTCTCTATTCTTACGCTATTATTATTTCTTTCCAATAATAAGATTTCTACTTTTTCCTTAACTATTTCTCTACTATAGTTAATGTACTAACTTTATTACCATTATCAAACCATGTAATACCTATAAGAGGTTAGTTTAATTAAATATTTTAAAATCGCGGGTAATAGTAGTGGGGTGACTTTAAGTCAAAAGCGTGTCTAATGATCTTCAATGTTAAACAGAGTAAATTCATAATTAAAATAGATTTCCAAACATAAATAAATAATGATGTATAGTTTTTAAGATAATTTAATGATAGAAAGTGTTTATAAATAATATGTTTTGTAAAAAGATGTGGTTGAACACTTTAATGAAGTGAGTAGTCTTTGAAAATAACCGTTAGTCTTTGCTAGTTGAGTATATCGCTTATACAGCTTTAACCGGGAGACCGGATATTCGACCAAAGCCATGTGATTCAGAACAGTCTATGTGGAGAGTCTGGAGTGATAGGTTGTCTTAGTTGTAACTAGGTCCTCTGAAGGACAAAGCGAAAAAGTACAATGTGAAAATATAAAGTGTTAGTAATGACAATGATGTATTGTTTTGTTAAATAACATTGTGTGAGTAGAACGGAGTGTATAAAACGGTTTCGTTGAGAGATTGTAAACGAGAATTGGGCAGTGGCGGCTTACTCATAAGGACTCTCGGACGCCGCCCCCCCAATGATAATATTATTTTAATAATGTAAATACCTATATGTATTTAATTGTTTGGAGATAAATGAATTATGAATTGCCGCTATGGATTTCACCATCATTTGTAGCGGAAGTTTTACAATATAAAATATTTGACGAATGTATTCTGGAGTTCGGACGGTGGCCAGAGCGTCCCAGTTTCATTGCATTTAGTCATATGGGGCAAGCAGCAGACAGAGCAGAGGGTGCCGTGACGTCATTTACACAGCTTGTAATGGGCTTCTAGGGCAGAGTCCGTAGCTGCGCGCGCAGACATCAGTCAGTGAAGCCACCATAAACTAGATGTCCCGCATTACTAAAAACCTTGTTTTCGATGGGCAAAATAAGTTGGCGCAACTGTTCTAAATAGTGTCTCGCCACTCACATGAGTTGTTTGTTTATGTTTTTAAGTTTAACCCTTTGTGATTGTGAATGTTAAGTGAATGATAACATGCCTTCACTTACGTGTATAAAATAAAACAGAGCCCTCCCATTGCCCTTAACCATCGGCCGCTACTGGAATTGAGTTATATAAAACTTTTAATATGAAACCATGTGCTTTACACATTCGTTTGTTTGTTCAGAACAAAGACTTAACGGTGTAAAAGAGTTATCTAATAAATATAAACTAATCGAACATTAATATAACATACTGTATTTTGATTTAATATGTGAACATTCATGAGAAACTGTGAGAACGATTGATTTCACGTGTTCGGTAAAAGATGATGTAATTCGGGACACATAGACAAAACCTTTGTGTTTTAAGAAAAGTTAAACAATTAAAAATTTAAGACATTGATAATTATTTTGATATATGAACAATAAAAAATGAACTTTGTGAAACGTGAACTGAAGACGTCTACATTCGAACAATGGTCAGAGGGACTTCGACGAGTCAGCATGCAGTCACAGCGAACGAAGCAAGTCACTTCAGAGGAAAAGTGCTTTTAAATAAAAAATATAACGTGATTTGGTATAACAAGTTTAGACTTTCATTATCTAACGATATATGTGTACTTTGAAATATTTAGATTTTTTCACTGTTAGGCTATAAGTTTGATTTGGTTAAATTATGTATTTCATCAATAAGACACAATGTCTTTTGTTTTAAAGTACAATAATATGTTAAAGTAAAGTCTTTTTTTTTAAATAACTAATCAAATGAGAATTAATTTTATTGCAAAAAATATACTTTTTAATAATCAAAATTTTACCAAGAGAAATAAAGTAAAATTCTTTTCATTTTTTATAAGTTGCAACTAAAATATAAATTCATTAATATAACTTAACTAGATTGTCTTATATTGAGATCTGAATAATGAAATAATAACAATAGGATGTGTTAGCATAAGACATCTCATATGAATTTTCCTTTTTTTTTTGTTACATGTATTTACTATTTTTTTTATGTTTAATAAATATTTATGTTAAAATTTCAGAAGCAAGTGTTCTCATTTACAACCACGAAAGTCACTGAAAGTACACTTTTTGACAGAATTCACACCATGAGATTAAAATTCAATTTAGATTCATAAAAATTAGTAACTTTTCAAAATTGACGAGAACTCGTCTGGCGCCCATAACATCTGTGCAATCTTTAAAATTTTAAATATAATAGTAAAATTAAATTCTTTTTTTTTTTTATTCTTAAAGTAACATTAACATATGAACCATAAAGGACATATATTTTTAAATAGTTACAACCATTACATTACCATTACAAATTAAATTTTTCCAGTGAAGCTAGCCTTACAACTAACACAATTCTTATCAAAATAATCGAATACCTTATTATAATAAAATTCTACATTATTCAATTGTTCAACCAAGTCATTTGGTTAAAATAATGAACAAACGTGTTATTAAAAGGACTTCAATTTGGCTGGTTCTAAATCAATCGATATTATTCCAATGTTTTTGAAATTGTCTTTTGGCATTGGCTTTTGCGAGGAACATGAAGGATCAAGAACAGGATTCATCATAGGATTAAATTTTAGAATTATTACTTTTATTCTTGGTCTTTTAACTTTAGACAGATGAATTTTTGTTTAGTATTATGATGTCTTGGTTTTATTTGTGCATTTTTTCTCTCATTGAAGATATATCCTCCTTATATTTATTTTTTGTTTTGCTGTGTTTTTGTACATTTTTCACAAACTTTTTTTTTTAATTTTGAAAATGTAACAATTTTTTTCCCCCTAAATATATTCACAAATAATACACAAAACATTTGTATATCTTAGAAAAAGGTGGTAAGCTTTTGATTTTGGATGATACAGGTTTTTCCTGAAAAATGATAACTTTGTTTTTGACATGTAACATACTTACTCCAAAACCGTTAAACATTTTTTTTTACATGCATGAATTCTATGCATCTTTCTGAGAAAAATTATGTCTTATAAGTTTGGTTTTGTATAAAAATAATATTTTTTATTAATTTTTTAAAAAACGAAGAAAATTAACATTGCCACTGGAAGGGTCAAAGGATTAAACAGTGTTATGCTTCTCTCTCTCTCTCTCTCTCTCTCTCTCTCTCTCTCTCTCTCTCTCTCTCTCTCTCTCTCTCTCTCTCTCTCTCTCTCTCTCTCTCTCTCTCTCTCTCTCTCTCTCTCTCTCTCTCTCTCTCTCTCTCTCTCTCTCTCTCTCTCTCTCTCTCTCTCTCTCTCTCTCTCTCTCTCTCTCTCTCTCTCTCTCTCTCTCTCTCTCTCTCTCTCTCTCTCTCTCTCTCTCTCTCTCTCTCTCTCTCTCTCTCTCTCTCTCTCTCTCTCTCTCTCTCTCTCTCTCTCTCTCTCTCTCGTTACCTAATTTCTCTTCAGCATGGATACCCCGTTCATTGTCTGAGGGCTGATCTCCTCGGTTTGAGCGTTACCTCTGTGACTGTCGGCTGATCCCGGCAACACGGACTTCCCCGTTCGTTGGCAGAAGGCTGATCCTTCCAGGATGAACATTCCAAACATCCGAGTGGTCTGTAGGTTGATCCTGACGCAATCTACTTCCTTCGTTGTTTGATGGCTGATTCCCTCGGGACGAATTCCTTTAAAAATTCCTACCACGTTATTTCCTACTGAGTACGCATATTGTCGAAGACCTTCACCTAAACAATAGTACCTAGATCCTTAGTCTAAAACCGAAACCCAACTCCCAATTAATTGTTGTTAATTGTTATTTAATATAGTTTGTAATAATTGTTATCTTGTTGCAGGGCCATTTTACTGCCTTGTAATATATTATGTTGTTTATTTTTGTTCGTTGTCTAGTTTTTATTTTGTTATTGATTTTTAATGTGTTATTTATAAGTTTAAGATGGAGCATTTTCTTGCTCAATTTTTTGAAGGTGATAATGACCTAAATGGTTTTCATCTTAAAACTCACCTTAAAAATAAAAAAGTTATATTTTTACGAATTGGTAAGTTTTGGACTCTAGACGATACATTTTGCCGATTACTTTGGAAAAGGGTACTTACATATTAACGCCACCGCAGCAACTTTGCGCATATATATATAAGGTTTGGCCAGGTTTTTATGTGTGTATATATATATAGCTACCTGGCCAAACCTTATATATATATATATATATATATATATAATTAATTATATACACATAAACACCTGGCCAAACCTTATATATATATATGCGCAAAGTTGCTGCGGTGGCGTTAATACGTAAGTACCTGGAAAAGTTTTGTATTATTAAATTGAAAGTCATTTGGCAGCATATTGAGCACTTCACTAAGTGTGTTCGGGGTTTTTCCCATCAAGGATGCTAGCGATTCCTGAATCCCCTTAACCCATTGGCCTAGACATACGGAACTTCTCTGTGTCCCGGAAAACAACGTTCTTTATTAAGCGTAGGTTTGACGTAGTTACAAATAAATCTGTTAGATGACAGCAGCGTCCACTGAGAATGGTTTCTTTGCATTTTATTGTGAAAATTACGATTGAAATATAATTAATTGCACTTTTTTATGAGCAGTGTTCACACGTAGTCCCAGTGAAACCTTATAAGCGACGCGTGTGATATAAGCTAGATTTATTCCGTTTATAATACGATATCGTTATTATACTTTTAGAATATTTAGATTACTTGATGTTGGCAACACTTGTAAGCAATGTATCAAATAAACAGATGACTTCTATGTTCTGATTAGGTTATAAACATTTGTTTTGTTTACTGTTTTAGTGAATACTTACGTTGTGCTGTGTTTCGTAAATAAAAAATATAGAAAATTGTTATTATACATTAACTTATATATTTGTTATAGAGAGAATTTAATTTAAAATAAAATGGTGAAAACAGAACTAAAATCACAATTACGAATCAAAAGTTATTTATATTTTTCTAATAATGTACAAAATCAGCCATTTTAATTGCTAGATTAGTGTCAAGCAAAGATTCCGAAAAAGGCTAGGCCAATGGGTTAACAGAACTCCTAATGTTAACTTCTCGTTGTAAGTATATAAAATATCTTTGGCAGCGGGTTCTTTGTTAACGAAGAAAGCAGTTTATAAATTTAACAATCTCTGGATTGTTTCATAGAAATTAAAGGGCGAGGCATTACTTTACTGTTTTCATTCAGCCTTTTCTACATTTAAAGTAAAACAGTCTCTTTTATCTAAATAGCTAGTAATAAGGCGTTCTTTAACATAATTCCAATCATAGCTGTTTGAACTTACTACAATATCTAAGGGTTGTCCTTTTAATTTGGGATGTATGGATGAAGGCAAATATTTGTTTTGAAAATCAGCTTTGTTTTCAACTACAAAGAGTTTATTAACTACCTTATCACTTATTGAGATACACCTATTTAGCATGGTGAGCTCATCATTATAATTTGGAATCAAGTCCAAGTACTCTTTTTTAAAAATATGCGTAGTCATTATTACTAGTTAGTTTTTTCTTGAATTACGAAAAGAAAGAAGAATATGATTATAATAATACAAATCTCCTAACACTTTACAAAATATGAAATTAGATCGCTTAATTGTACACAATAAGTTTTAAAATTCTATTAAGTGTGAATAAAAACCTCCTTACTTTTTGCTAAAAACCAATATCACACTTTTAACTTATATGACTTTAAACTTTTCCCCTCTGCTTGGTTTTTTGAAAAAAGTTATTTCTTCCTAAAAATACCATTAAAACAACAAAAAATCCTATATACATTCTTATTGGTCAACAACTTATTTCTTTTAAAATTATGTTTCTTTTCAAGACAAATGTTACTGTATTAAAAGTATTTTAAAGTGATCACAAATTATGTAATATAATTGAGACTGTTTATTACCTAGAAATATTAAGGCATTCTACATTGCATAATTAATTAAAAAGATTTCTTTAACGTTGTTTTGTATTGTAAAGGCCAGTGTAGGAAACCATAATTTATTTATAAATAATTAGTTCAAAATGTTACAGGGTTTTAAATTAACTTTAAAATTTTTCTTATGTTGTTTTATATAAATAAAAGAAAATAGCATAACATAAAGAACATTAGTTCTTGAATGCTCTAATAGTGTCACGGTCAGAAAAGTACAACAGTTGGTCATGAGAGACCTGTTAGGAAATATTAAATAGAGGGAACAAACCCAAGACTACATGAAGAAAATTGTAGACCCAACTGGATTCCCTCAGGATCGCCAAGCCTGTACTCGATAAAGTGAGCCTCTGAGAGTATTGGAAGATATGGAACACACTCAAAGTGTTCATTTATATTTTGTATATTTAAAGTATAATATAAATATTTATTTGTTAAATGCTACCACAAAATGAGACATGTTGCGAGACAAAATTAAATGTCGCAAAGTTATTATACTTGTTCCTATCATTATACTATAAATTGCACTAACCAGTGCTCAATCATTTTTCTCATGCTAAAAGTATTGCTCTTCCCCCCTCCCTTTGCCACTCTCTCGACTTTACCTAATCTTTTAGTTGTAGGGTCCTATCTTAATGTTTTAGTATTGGATATTCTCAGTCTTTTTTTAACTCACCAAAATTCCTATAGTGCTATAGTTTTTACATTTATGATGTTGCTATTTTTTTACCTACCTACAGTTCCAAAAACTAAAATTTGTGATAAATTTTCAATACTTCACTGCATTGTAATAAGTAATTACATGAAAAATACAAATCAAGTTTAAAATTATTTAGAATTAATTTTGTAGGGCATAAAGATTATGTAACATTTTGAACAGTATGAAACATAGACTAGAGGGCAATACATTAAGAACAGTAACTCTTTATTAAATCTGAGAATCAAAATTAAAACATAAAATTGCAATTGATAAAATTATAGAAATACAATTTCATCATGAAATATAATTTAAAATAATGGCTATACACACTGTAACAACATGAAGTTTTGGATAATAAAATTGAGAAAATTCTTTAAAGTTCGTAAACTAAATCATAACAACTCTGACCAATCATAGATAAAAATGGAAAGTTATAAGAGTTTATCAAATTGTCTTTATTAATCGAAAACCACAAAACTAATAAATTCAGATTGAGATATATTATTGGATAAATGTCTAATATTATTTCTGTTATCTTTTTGACATCAAATTGTGAGAAGAATTATCTCACCACTTTATTTTATTGATTTGGTTTAGTCCCATCTAAATCGGTTTGCTGGTTACTGAGCTACTAGTCTTATCAGCAAACTACTAGTCTACAGGCTAGGAATCACATTTGATATGTACAAACAAATATATACATACTAATTATTATAGTTGCCCTTTGGCTGTTAAATATTAATTATTATTCTGTCTTTATCAGTTCATTGATATCTCACAATTACATATGAATAGAAAAACACAAGTCTTAGAGGGGTTGGTGCAGCTTTTCTCAAGTGGGTGGTGGGACCAAGAAACAGGCATATGAAATCAATTAAAATGTCTGAACTCTGTCCTAGGAATTACAATTTGAATTAAAATCAAAAGTTATAGTTCATAGATATGAAAATATGCAAATGTAAGTATATGTTAGCTTTTAAAAATTCAAGTTTAGTAATTCAAATAATAAAGAACATCTAAATCAATTATTGCCTCAAGGTTAAAGTTTGTCTAGGTACAGTTAGGTATTTCACTTAGATATGAATGTTATTATAAATCTAAAATTGGTTTGATCTCACCATATTTGCAAAAGTTAATTTTGCTATTTTCATTTTAATTCTTCGAAGTGGATCTTATAAAATATCACTGTATTACACCAAACTATTTATAGTGTCTTTAGGTGTACTTCTTTACATTGTATTGTTGGATTTGATGGATACAACTGGATATAAGCCTCTTCAATTGGGAACCGTCGGTTTATCTCCATTCCTTTTTGAACAACCACAATCATGATGTGCGAAATTAGCGTCTCGGAATCTTTGAAACTCTTGCCTTCTGTTATTACATCAGTAGTGCGTGTGTATGTGGAGTAAATGAATGAAAATGAAATGATTTTTTCTTTTCTTTTTGTTGAAGAATTCATGGTTAATTTCAAATGACAAACTTGAAAAGGACAAATACATTACATGGAATACAATAAACGATCAAGTACCTTCTCTGATTATTTCTTCGTATTACTAATTAATTTACATAATAATGTTAGTGCAATATCCAACAAAGTTCATCTTTATTCAGTGCGATTCTATCTTCCACTCACCACGCTAGTTGTCATTCGTGGGGTAGCTTTTACTTATGCCGGGCGGATATCTTTTAACATCCTTCATTTTTAACTAATCTAGACGTTGGTTTTTGATTTATAATAGATTATGAGTACATCATAGAGGATTTTGTTGATAGGTTTTTTAATGTTAAATTTTCCATGTGACAGGATGGTAGTTTTCTTTTTATTCATAGTGCTTTCATTTTTTTGTAATGTACAAATTATATAGTTAGGCGCCTCTAAATTGTGGATGTTAGGCCATTATATTCTTGTTTTCAAATCAATATATTTATTTAGGATTGTCGTGTTGTGTCTTTGTATTAATTTTCTTGGATAGATTAGTTAATTTAGATCTATTTTGAGATAGATTATGATGGAAAATAATATGTGGAAATAATTTTTATTTTGGAATCTTCTGGTTGAAAGTCTGGAATTCTCGCAAGTTATTATTAAATTGTTAGGTACATGTTAGACGGAACATATGCTAGATGTCGTATATGTCAATTACAGATTCAATGAAATATTTGAGATGCAGTTTTGATAGATTCTTTACAAATGCATTCCGAATTGTCACAGTACTATAATTTTTACTATTAATTATATAGATAAATTAGAAATAAAGGGTGTGTGAACAAAAATTGTTTAACTAAAATTCAATAAAAAGGAAAATTTGTTAAACAGTTTTACAATAGATACAAAAATTGAAATTGTTTCTTAATGTGCTTTGGTTTTTTCTGCCTCGACTAGTGTAGGTTTTATAAGTCCTTGTATTTTAATTCTATTGTCTCTCTTCACTTGGAATGGGGGTTCACTTAATATTGATATTAGGCCATTATCTGGCATACATATAAATTATCCAAAGTATTTAAGACTAGGTGATTATGGCTGATGGGTGAATCTGATAAATGGGGGTGATACAATTAAATATGATTTATGGGATATTATATATAAATATAATATAATATATTATATAATATTTTATACTAAACATAAAATATTATATATTATTATGTTTAGTATAAGATTATCCTTGTGTGTTTAATATAAGTGATATTTGTAAGATTTGTTTCCCTATTGCACATATATTTAGACTATACTGGAAACCCAGAGAAAAGATACCTCTCACTTAAAATTAATCAAATTTTAGCTCGTAATTTCATCAAATAACAAAATTGATTATCTGTATTATACCTAATAAGGTTCATGAATTTTTAATAATTAATTAAATATAAAATCAATAAATGTGAAACTGTATAACCAAATTTTGTTTTGAATTGTTTACTATTTTAAACCAGATTTGAAGTGGCCTATTAACTATAACAATGGAATCAATTTTGAATCAAAGCCATATCAACTAAATTATATAAAGGTAAAGAAAACAAAACTAATAATAGCTATGGGAGATTTCCAGGATGTTCGGAAAATGTTTGGGAATTTTTTAATTCCAATTATTTAGATACCCTGTATAAGTATATTTTTCTTATGATGACCAGTAGATCTTAGATATAGGAAGGTTACCTTTGTGCTAAATGTTTCTTTTCATATAAAATTGTTTTGGTTGTAGACTTTTGGAGTTGTAACAATGAGAATAGACATGCAAGAAAGTGATGGATTAACACCAGTTAGACCCAGTGCAAGTACACAAGCACAAAGTGCAACGACAGCCACTTTATGTTCACTTTCCATGCTCAAACCTGGCACAACTAATACTGCAACAGAATTTGGCTTAGAAGTTGAAGTCCATAACCTTCTTATAATAGATCAACATACATTTGAAGGTAGGATTTCAAAGCCTTATTATTATTGCAAAAGTAAAAGTAAGAAACAGTCATGATCCACCAGACAATATAATTTTCAATGAGAATTTTAACACGAACTTTTGGATCAACTTTTTTTTAAATTTATTCTATTCCTGTTAACAATATTATTTCTATAGCAAGAGTCAATCCTATAACTATTAAGAAATAACAGATATTGGTAATACTCCATTAATCATAATTTCAGAACTATAAAGTTTCTGGTCAACCAATATAAGTTTCATTTGGATTTTGTATATGAGAGTGTATGTGTGAAATGGAAAAAAATGAAGTTCATACAATTTTTTAGAACTGTTAAACTTTTTATTGTGGTAGATTTGCACAATCAATTACTATGAGTTTTAATTTTAATTGAGTAAAAAAATGTTGTTGTCTTTGATTGTTAAGATCAGCAGGTTAAGTAACTAAATTAGATTTAGTTGATTATTATCTTGTTAAGACTAAATTTAATTCTAACCTGTTCATCTAAAAACTTATTATTTTATAAAAATATCATTAATTATTGATAATTCCCCTAACCATAATTTGAAGCTAAAAACATTATAATTGTAATTATTATAATTTATTTCCTTAAAAAACCTTGATGTACATTTTAATAACATGGTTATCATCATCAGATGGTTCTTCTACTAAACTAGGCCAAATATGTAATTATAATATAACATAAATTACATCCTACTTCAATCGACCCCTCCTACTTCAACAGGTATGTTATGATTTTCAGGAAGAACTAAATACTATCAAATACATAGCCACAACAAATGGTTATAAAAGTGCTATGGTCAACATTTAAAAACTCAGGAAACATTTAAAAAAGAAAAAGAGGCTGACGGGGAAAAAACTAATACAACCTATAGATCAACTGAGTACATAAATATTCTACCGAAAATCCTTACCAACACCCTGAATAAAATAAACATAATAATGGCGTCAATACAAGAAACAACGTCCTCAGAATACTACAACCTAAAATTACAAGACCCATAGAGTCTAATTTATACAGGAATCTATAAATTAATGTGTGGAGATTGTGATAGTTCTTATATAGGTCAAACGGAGAAGCTTCAAAAAGCATTTTAAGGAGCATTTTGAACAAAATTGCATTCTATTACACCTATGCAAGAAAGGCGAATATATGAGTCCCATGGAGGAATTTGAAATATATAAGGCTTTTATAAACAGTCCAGATAATTTGTTGAACAACCAACTCAAATTTAAATCCAACTCCTTGTATGATACAGCTATGAAAATACAAGATGAGGATGGACCATGTAAGCCTAATCTATGATATGTAATCCAAACTCCAGTCCTTCCTCAAATGCTGTGGTGCGCACCCGTCTCGTATATTGTGTTATGTTAAATATATGTGTTAAGTGTTCTTAATGTTCTGACGACCTCCAAGGAGTGAAACTAATCTGATGATAGGATATAAATCTCGAAACGCGTAATGGTTTTATTTTAAAAAAAACATCAAAATAAGTCACAAGACGGAAAATAAATTTAGTATATTAGATATGTTATATTCCAACTTGAGGTTTCATCAAGTCCATGTTATTGAACTGGTGGTAAGATGGTCGATAACCTTAAAAAACAAATGACAACATGTTGCTTGCTATCTTTACAATACTCACTGAAGATTGTTATGTCTTCCTGGTTATATTCAAAGGAATAAACTAAATAATAGTTTTTGTTACTGTATTTGTGGTTAGGGGAATTATCAATTAATATTGTGAATTTCATTTCCAGTGTTCATTGAAAATTTTACCTTCAAATAGTTCCTTTGAGAAACCACACACTTATGGAGGCATTGTTCCCATTGTCTGTAACAGTGCTGGAAGTCTTCAATTGTCAATGTTTTCAGCTCGTCTGCCATAATTGTTTGGATGTTGTCAATACTTTCAAAAAAGGTTTTCCCAAAATTGATTTTGAGTTTTGAGAACAGAATATAATCACATGGACTCGGGAAATTGTGGGGGTTCAGTATCATAGTACAGTACTCCCTCTGTAATCCGGCATCTCAGCTCTCCGGCACACCCAGTAATCCGGCGTTTTGTATTCGAATAATAATGCGTCCCCAATACAGTACAGTACAATGTTTCCCACGCAGTAACAAGACACTAGTGTCTGAGTAAACAATGCATTGGCGCCAAAAGTGATGACTCACGCATGCCCCCCTCACTCACTCCGTCAGTCTTAGTCACGATCGCACCACGTTTAGTGCTCCTCAATCTGTCCCGCGTGTGTTACCTGCTTAGTGTAGGACAGTTGTAGTAGTGTTGTATTGACGATGGCATCCGTGCAGAAAAAACGTAAACATAAAACTCTATCTTTGTTAGATAAACATGAAATCCTAAAGCGGCTTGAAAAGGGCGAAACGTTAACTAGTGTTGCTAACGAATACGGTGTTGGTCGAGCTACAGTTCATGACATAAGAAAAAACAGTGATAAAATAAAATCGTTTTTTAAGACGAATGAAAATTTAAAAAGTAATCGACAGACATTGAAAACTGGTGAAAATCCTAAAGTTGACGATAGCCTATATGCATGGTTTTTACAAGAACGTGGTAGGCATACACCAATTTCTGGTGAAATCCTTAAAGGAAAGGCTAGAGAATTTTACCGGAAAATTACAAAAAAGGATGATTTCCAAGCCAGCGAGGGATGGCTGCAGAAATTCAAACAACGTTATGGAATTAGACTGCTAAGTACAACGGGTGAGAAACTTTCATGTGACGAAAGCGCTGTTGAGCCATATAAAGAAAGGTTCAAACAGGTTATCCAAGAAAGTGATTTAACTCCTGACCAAGTTTACAATGCGGACGAGAGTGGTTTATTTTGGCGGTTGTTGCCAAAAAAAACATTTGTGCATCGTAGAGAAGCTAGTGCTCCTGGACGAAAATTGGCTAAGGATAGGGTCACTTTCATGCCTTGCTCAAACGCAAGCGGTGCACATAAGGTGACAATGCTAGTCATAGGAAAGGCGAAGAGTCCTAGGGCATTTAAAAACATCAAACTTCCTGTTGATTACATGAGCCAGAGCAAAGGGTGGATGAATAAGTCCGTATTCACTGAATGGTTTAATGAACATTTTAAACCCTCAGTGAAAAGATTTTTGAAGGAGCGGAAACTACCAGAAAAAGCTTTGCTTATCTTAGACAACTGCCCTGGCCACCCCGATGAAGATGAGTTGAATTCAGCCGACAGTTTTATTCGCGTGATGTTCTTACCGCCGAATGTGACCCCCCTCTTACAACCAATGGACCAGAACGTTATCCAGGCGATTAAAATGCAATACAAAAAGAGCTTATTGTACAAAGTGTTGTCTAAGGATGAAAGTGTTATTGAATCCTTGAAAGAAATAAACCTGAAAGACGTGGTATACTCGCTTGCTAATGCTTGGGAAAATCTTGACGAGAAAGTCATCATTTGCTCTTGGAAACCCCTATGGCCGGACATGACACTACTGGATCAGTACAAAAAAGATGAACCGAACAAGAAAGCCAGTGAAGAGAGAGAGATTAATCTACTGCGAGACGTGGTAAACGAACAACTCGTGGATTCACAGGATAACGCATTGACAACTGATGACGTAGGCGTGTGGCTTACCGGTGAAGGTGATGAAAACAACCAGTTTATGACAGAAGATGACATCATAGAGGAAGTGGCAAGAGAGGAAGAGGACGAGGAACTGGTCGAAGGAGAAGTAACAGCGGCTGTACAATCAATCTCTCACGATGCGGCCATCGCCTCGTTTGCCACGTCGATTGCCTGGGCGGAGGAAAATGGCGTCTCTGCTAACGATGTCTTAGTTTTAAGAAGGTTACAGGAACAAGTTCTCAAAGTGTCTCTTAACCGTAAAAAGCAACAGACAATTGATGCATATTTCCAGCCGTCTACTTCCAAGGAATAGTGTGAGTTATATGATGTATTTTTGTACTTTTTTTACTTTGTATAGTACAATGCAATTAAAACTGATTTTCAAATGATATCTGCGTTTTTCTCAATATTTTCCAGTAATCCGGCGTTTTCGGTAATCCGGCAGTGCTCCGGTCCGATATCTGCTGGATTACCGAGAGAGCACTGTACTACACACTAGACAAAAAGTACAATGTGATAAGTAGGCATAAACGTGCGCAGGATTTTGTTTTTGTGGGTGTCATCAATGAAAATGCTGCCTCTGCCCTTATCCTTAACCTGAGACAGGAACACTCAAGGCTTTACTCCAAGTGCTCAGTTGAAAGCCATAATTTTTATTTGTTTATGCATTGTATACTTTGTCTTTTTCTATATTTAAATATATATAATTTTTCTTTAATCTAATTTAACCTAAAAATTGTCATGACTTTTATTTGTATATATATTTCTTGCTGCACTCATATTATCAAATATTATGATCGAGACAAATTTAAATTCTTTCAAATAAATAGTTTTTAAATTTGAAATAATTATGAGATGTTTCATGTAACGAATCTTATATTAGAAATTTTTAATTTAATATTTAACATATTTCTGGGTACAATTTACTGCCGTGAAATTGAATTTATACAGTTTTACAGGCAAGAATGAATTTTTTCTTTTTTTTTTAATTTTGGAAAACCGTTTCCTTCTTATACAATTTTTTCGTTATTGATTGTATGATTTTTACACTGGGAAATTTATCATAAACAAACATAACTTTATGCTATCTCGAAAATTACAGGTACACCTAGATCATATTATTACAACATTTCCTTGCACCAATCGACACGAGGCTTCTTTTGAGCATTTGTCATATTATACCGAATCCAACACAAACAAATCTTTTTTACGGTTAAATGATCATGCAATTGATGCTAGTGAAATAATTCAGAATGTGATTTAATAAAAAATTTATGCAGAATAAATACTTGTGGAATTCTATTCAAACAAGAGGTGACACGCACGAGATCTGACGGACACAATCGACACATCAACTGAATAATTAGGTAATAAGTTATAGGCCTGGAATCCGAAAAGAAAATCACAATTTAAAAATATTTCTCGATATTTTAAGACAATGTTTCCCACTTCAAAATCTATCAAAATTAAATCAATTATCCAGGAAAATTATTATAAAGACACAATTCGACCATTAAAACGAAATACAGTAGAACCCCTCTTAACCGGTCCAGTCGGGACTGACACGCGGGCCGGTTGCCCGTTTGGCCGGTTAATCCGAGGTTCCCGTGAAAAATCGGTTTTCGTTCAAAGAAAGCTTATTTAATCAGGTAGCACTAAGAATTATGCAATTAAGATGTTATTTCAACTCATTTTATTGTACATAAATGTATCGTATATATTATGTTATGTATATTATACATCAAACATGAAAAAATTAAACACTACAAAGCTTTTTTACAGATTCCCCTCTGTCAAGTCTTTTGACACATTTAACCGCGTCTCGATAGAAACCAACAAACGCTTTCGTTTTCGTACGTAGATCATAAACAGTCAAAGACAAGAAGAAAACTGAAAAGAAATTTTATATTTTCCATACTAAATTGATTCGTGGAAAAAAAGCGGCCCATCAAACGTTTTTGTATGTCTGCTATACCGACGGGTGCCAATGCCACGGTGTTTTTATGCCGCCGACAATGGGATACCGCTATCGAAAAAATCTATTGACTCGCCGCTGCTTTGGTGCCACGGTGTTTTTACGTCGCCAACAATAGGATACCGCTATCGATAAAATCGTTTGACTCGCCGCCGCTTTGGTGTTTCAATTACAATTTGTTTTCGGAAACTCTCATCCAACCAGTACACTACGATATAGGCCGGTTAATCCGAGGACCGGTTATCCGAGGCCGGTTAACAGAGGTTCTACTGTATTTAAATTTTAAAATAGTTAACATGAGAATCCGGTACAGGGCATCACAGAATCGTGAAGATTCTAAGAAAACGAAAATCTATCGGGAGAAACTGGTAATTTTAACGGATAGATCGAAATCTTCTACATAGAGAAAGTCGTTTAGGAAAATACAAATGACATACCAGTCAATCAGTAGAAATTAAAAACTAAACCAAGTCCCGAATTAAATATGGCCGTCAAATTGATCTGTTCTGAACTTCAAGCTGGCGCCACAAGAACTTCTCACAAACCCATGATCTCATTGATGAATTAAATTAGAACAGTTGTGACGTAGATATGCAATAAAATTTGTATAAATTAGAGTAATTAGTTTAACCATTAATATTTTGATGTAAAAAAGAAGTTATTTGTTTGTTTAGTAATATAATTTAGTCTAAAGTCTCATTTTTCCAAATTGAATCATTGAAAACCTTAGAATAACATTCTATTAATAATTATCTAAAGTTTACCTTAGCATACAAAATACACACACAAAGTGCATACATAAAAGGTTAGGTGATATAGAAGGCGGGCGATTTGAAAACAAATAACACTTTCCCAAAAGAATGGATTGTCGTTGGCGTCTTGTAGATGAACAAGACGTTCATAAGAGCTGAAGATTTTGAATAAGAGTTTAAAAGGTACATCAACGAGTAAAAAGTTGTCAAATAAGACTAGAAGAAGTATTAAATAGTGTGTGTTCAATATATAGTACAATTTTTTCCAAATCTTGAAGAGACACTTAAGAAAAACATACTTAAAGCTGAACAGAATTATTGGAATGTTAATAAATTAAACAATAATACAATTAACAATAATTAATAATTTTTATTGGTTATTATTGATCCAACCATTTTCTTACACTAAATTTATAAAGATTATCCAAAGACAAGTATTAATTTTCACTTACCAAGTGATCAGAATTGATGTGGAGTTGATGAATTACATATAGACATTGTTTAAAATTGATATAGACAATTCAATTTGATCAAAAACTCCTCAAATCTAGTAGACCTTTTCTTACTTACATTTCAATACATATATGTACCTTTATAAAGCAATTAATTTAATTTTAATATTTTGGACTTATTTTAGATTTGTTTCTTATTTTATGTGTATATATTTGTGTTCTTTTTCTAAAGATTGAAAAAAGCCGGCACCAACCCCAAACCCCGAGATTAAGAACTCTTAATAGATGAAAGACTAATTGAATATTGTTTATGTGTATATTTATAGATTCTGACAAAGACAACATTGTGTTAATTAAATTTTGAACAATTTTCGTCGATAAATATATAATTAGGATTTTGAAAGATAGACTGTTTTAAGAACTATTTATTTAATTTTGATTTTGAAGAAATTAATTTTGTAACTGTTTTTTATTGAACTTATTTTAGTGTTATTAATAAATTTGAGAATTTAAACTTATTTGTTTCATATAATTTCATTTCAGAGTTGTTGTAAATTTAGCACCACAAGGTAGGGCTTTTGTTTTGTTGTAAAATTTGACACCTCAACGTGAGGCTTTAATTAACCAATATTTTTCTTATCCACTAAATTTAAATATGTGTTTTAAATTTGGCGTCTCAACATGACGGCTTTTTCCAATGATAAAAAAACCAACAGAAAACTTCTTAAAATAATAATTTAAATAGTAAATAGCATTAAGGATAATTTGTGTTTAGATTTAAATAACAACTGTAGATAATATTCACTAAAATAACATGGAACAAAATAACAGATACGATTTACATGTATCGTTTTCACGAGAGTGAGAAACGGAAGGCTTGTCTAACATATGTGCATCCCGACGAGAAGAAGACATGGTAGTGGAATGTTTAGGGAATATGGAGGACGAATCGAGTCAGGGGTCGCGGATTCCTGAAATCAAATACCGCCAAACAGAAGACGTGGACTTAAGGGAATGGATAGAAAGGGAAGAAAAGTTAATAGGCGATTATGAATCCCTAACATCAGACCATAGGGCAAGTTTTCATGACGAAGACGGGGAAACCAATCTTAATGAGACTAACAATTACGAAACGGAATGTAGGGAACCGACACAGGTTGAACAGCCACATTAACGTTGGAATATATTTTTAGTCAAATCACAGGCCAATTTCATGATTTCGGTCAAAACTTCAAATTTTAGAAAAATGCCAGGAACAAAAATTCGGAAATTAGAAAAACAACAGGAACTGACGGCAAATAATTTAAATACAAAATTAGATAGTTTAGAAAAACAACAAAACAAAAATTATACAATTTAGATGAAAATTTTCAACACATTACTCGATTAGAACATATCAGAGAAGACGTGATGGCACAGATCGAAACAATAGAGGGAAAAATTTGGAAGCGCCTCGAAGAAAAAAACAAAATTGTACATGAGAGACTATTAGACGAGGTCAGGATCCAGAATGGGGACTTACAAAAAGAATGTTTTCTCATTAGCCAGAGACATAAGGAGGAGGTGTGTCTGCAGCTGGAGAAGCAGAATAAAGAGATCAAGAAACAAATGGAGGTGCAGTTACAAAGTTCTAATGAGGAGCAAAAGAGGAACACCAGTACTGAGTGCCATAACATAAAGACCACGTTAACCCAAGAGATTCATTCAACCCAAGTGACCAACCGAGAACATGGTCAGCCTCAACGATTTGATGACCGAACAAAATTAAAGAGTGGATAATTTGGAGAGGAATATTAGGGACAACAAGACAGTCACCCAACCCCAAATTTATGTTACTTGTGGAGGATCAGTTAACGGGAGCGTAGAGAATAATGTAAAAAAATTTCACGGCAGAGCTCAAACCCATTGAACACCTACGGCGGATCCAGAAGTTTTACGAGAGGAAGAAAAACACAAAGAACAATTGTCCCTACTAGCCACCTCATATACACAATCAAGATGTGTTTGGAAGGACATGTCGCACGATCGTTCACATTGGTGAAGAATGATCTTTGGTGTTGGGATGATTTTAGGGAGTCTTTTGAAAAAAATACATTAGAGCTGCGAAGTCCAGCGAGTGATTAAACAGAAGATGGATTTCGAGAAGTTTAGTTCAGACCCAACGGGAAATTAAGCAGATCTGAGTACTTTACAGAGCGAGTAATCACCCTGAAGGCAATGCAACAACCCCTCCCAGAAGATGAGATCATCATGTGTCTCGAGGAGATCATTCAAGATGCGAGGCGTGTAGAAAGGATAGAGGATATTATCGACTTCGAACTGCTACTGCAGAAGGAAGGCCTAAAGGACCTTCACATCAGAGCCCTTAAAGACCAACCTCCGTATTCACTACCCCAACAGACGAACAGGACACAATATCGAGAGCCACTACTTCCACAATCCTCAAGATTTCAGTTTCAACCAAACAACCCCTTTCAATATCAACAGAGACCGCCTCCACAAAATTTTAGGAATTTTCCCCCATACACACGGATTCGCCAACCTAAATTGAAACACGCCTAGACCATATCAGCCGACCCATCTACCGCAATACCGCCCTCTTTCTCCACAACAACCTCCACGATTCCAGAACAACATAACTACAAACCGAAGAGATTATCCTCAGGAGTCAACGAGACCAACAGAATCGTGAAATCAAACATATCCAACAAGTGAATGTATGTCACACGGTCGCAGAAAATCTACAGCCAACCAAGAAAACTGAACCAAGACCCACTAACACTGTGACTCAGCAGGAAAACTGTTGATCACAGAAAATGTCTACGGCCATTAGTATGTATGGACACTCAATGACATCAATTCTGTGCTACACAACGACCTCGGAAATGATAGGCGTAATATTACAAAAAAAAACAGAAATTCTTGGAGGGAACCTTATAATAATTAATAATATGTTTTGCTATCGAAATTTTTTATTATCGGAAGACCAACAAGACCAGATAATAAAAACACATTCAAATCTTTGAAATTGTCCAGAAATCAAGATAAAAATAGGAAGACAGGTTGTCAACGCTTTGATCGACACAGGGTCAAATGTTTCATGTTTGTCTGAAAACTGGTTTCAGGAGAATGAGAAATGTATAGGAAGGTATGAAGAGCTCCCCACTACAAACATCCAAATTACTATTGCTGTTGGATCGAAAACACAAAGAGTATCTAAGATAGTCATGTTCAAGGTCACAATAGGGGTTGAAGGAGTATGGATACAAGCATTAATTGTGCTCAATTGAATTCGCACACTCATTATAGGGATGGATGTGATTAACAATTTGGAGATTGTTATAAATTTCAAGACGAATATAATTGAATTTAAAATAAATAAGAATAACGTCAGATTGATATTTGAAGAAGGGAACAATGAAGGGATTTTATGCTATATAACTAAAAATAATATTGATAGGAATAAGTATGTAATTAATAAAATAAATAATAACAGGAGTGAATCCGAATACAATAATAATCTAGAGATAAACATGACTAAAAATAATATAAACCAGGATATTCTAAACAGCACTTTGGATGACAATAAAATATTATTACCAGAACAAAAACGATAACTAATGGCATTAATTTAAAATTTTCAAACTATTTTCTCGGATGTCCCAGGTCTATGCACCAAATATGTACATCATATCGACATGAAGAAGATAAAAATTTCAAAAGACAAATTTGTCGTATATCTTTGGTAGCACAGGAAATTCAGAGGATTTCTTTAGGAAATATAATTATACTTTTATGTGAAATTTTGGCTAGTTTTTGTCAGAATTATTGATTCTTGACACCTTGACTCCAAATTTTTTTACATATATTTTTTTTCCATTACAAACGTAAATTCTATTCTCCTTTCTGAAAAAAATAATGAAGTTGTGTTTTCAATAGTATTAGTATTTTTTATGATTTTTCTAAATAGGCGTAACTTTTGAGAAACTATCCACAATTATGTTACAAATCTCTTGTATATCTTGAAATTTTTTTTTTGTTTTAGGAATTGTTCCACTTTTATGTGGAACTTTACCTTCAGCTTATGTAAGAATTTTTGGTTTCTGACACATTAACTCCAAATTTTTATCTAAATATTTTTCCATTTTACAACTAAATTCTATGCAGCTTCCTGAAAAAAAAACAAAATATATATATATATATATATATATATATATATATATATATATTTATATTTATAATTTATAAATTTATGAAAGATAATTATAAGTTGTTTTCCATAATATTACTATTTGTTATTATTTTCTTTTTTTTTTTTTCAAATTAGGCCAAACATTTTAGCTAATTTTGTTTAAAAAATTGTTTGACTTATGAAAATTTTACAAATTGATTTTTTTTAATCGACATTTATTCACACGTTTTAATTTTTTTCCAAGGTTTACAAAAGTTTTGTAATGTAGTTGTGAATAAATGTTGATAAAAGAATTAATCAATTTATAAAATTTACATGTTAAAAAATCAATTTTTATGATAAAAAAATTCTGACTATTTTGGAAAATTCACCAAAAATATTAATATTATCCAAAACACAACTTATCATACAGGCCTACTATTGTTTAGACAAATGTACATAAAATTGAACTATTTTAATTTTAACCTAACAATCACCAACAAAGTTGCATAAAAATTTGTTTAGACTATTCAAACACTTACAATATTTGTAGAATATAGTTGTAAAGATAAATCCGTATCAATGAAACGTAATAAATAATTCACTAATTCACAATAAATTATAAAAAACTCTAAACAATATTTTTCAGTGTACTAAACTGTACTAGACACTGCTATGGGTCAGATTGGTAATAATACAACCCAACTGGAGTAACAAGGTCACAATACACGTTATTTGACGACTTTCCATGTGTCAGTCCAGTCCTAAATATTGGATGGACAGCAGAATGGAATAAAACATTCAACAGATTTGAAATTCTACTTTCCAATTATATAAGGATCGTCAAAAAATTGAAATATTACTAATTAATATTTGACATTTCGTAAATGTATTGGAAATAAAACTCAAAATATATATCTCAAAAAATTTGACATCTACGATAATTTGAAATAAGTAGTTCGAAAGAAGAAGAAAAATGTTATAAAATATTGTTAACTTGTGCTATTTGGACAAGTATTACCATTTTATAAAAATTATATAATCAATGAGATCATATTTTGTTATAATGCTATGAAAGTGAAGTGCTCCTCCCTAGCATCAAAACACCCCCAACTACAACGAATTCTTTAATGTTTACCTTTTACTATGTATTGAATTTCAGTTATATGATTTCTTTCTTTTTCTTTATTTTCATTCATTTTTATAGATTCGAAACTAAATAGAAGAGTGTCACTATAGATTTGTTATACAGAAATATGAACTTGTGAAATTAGACAAAGAATTTGTGTTTCACAACTACTCAGTTGTTGCGTTCCTCATTAGCAGCGAAGTACACAAACTTTACCAAATAATTAAATATTATTATATAGTTGTATGGACTTTTGGTTATATAAATATGAATGTTTAGAACATAAGCTTTACAATAGTATATAAGTTAGTGAGATATGTTTATTCTTAGTGGACGAAATGTTGAATTTTTAAAAAAGTGATTTTTGATGTTTCCCGCTACAGGAACGAAGTTCATCGTCACAAAATGTGTTGAATAGCACTTTGAGGGTTAATATTTATTATTTTTCCTAATAGTTACTCGTTGATAATGATCAGAATGAATGATGCCAACCAATCAAAAGCCTTACCCTTAATTCCATAGTAAGATAATTTCATAAAAAGCAAATCATAGTTTACACAGTCAAATGCCTTTGACAGATCCAGAAATGTACTAATTGCACAATTTGACTTATCTATTGCACAGGCTATATGCTCAATAAAATACATCCTGTGCAGTGTTTTTACCCGTTTTAAATCCTTATTAATTTGAGTTAAATATCTCATTTTTCTCAAAATATACAACCAATCTGTTATACATAACCCATTCAAATTTTTTTGAAAAACTCAACCATGAATTATTTTTGGTCTATGATTATTTATTAAAGAAGCATCACCACTCTTGTATATTGGAACTAGATTACTATATTTCAAGTTTGAAGGAAATTCACCCATTTTCAGAGACATAATATACTGAGACTCTGCAATGTATTTTGCACACCATTTCAATAAAACTGTGGAAACTCGTCCCTATAACCAGCTCTAGAAGAGCATAATCCACTGATTATATTTAAAAACCTCAATTTTTTATGTTTGTTCTACCATTTCCAAACTATTAATTGGTCTTGGTTGCTTATGAAGGAAATTTAATGCTACTTTGTAATCAGCATACACACCCAGGTAGTCTACAGTATGAGAAAAAGGTCATTAAAAATATTTGAAATTATATTTAGTGATTTACAAACTGAACCTTAAATACTTAGCTCTTTACAACCCATTTCCTTTCCTTTACAACTCCCCATTTCAGTTTTAACCCTTTGACGAGTGCGGCCGTTCCTGAACGTCCCAAATAGCCAACAGCTGGTTAGTAAGTATTTACAAAGAAAATTGTTGTCAAGGAGTAAGAAAAAAAATTTTTTAAATAGTTGTTTTATTGGTTACAAATGTATAATAATATAATAATATTGTGTTAAAAACTTGTAAGAATAAAAATTTACACTGATAAATGTACTTTAAAAAAAATTTGCACTGAAAAATCATTGTCACCCGTCGGTATAGCAGACATACACAGACAAAAACGTTTGCTGGGCCGCTTTTTTTCTACGAATCAATTTAGTATAGCCTACATAATGGAAAATATAACATTTCTTTTCAGTTTTCTTGGAAGCGTGTGTTGGTTTCGTTTGCTGATAGCGGTATCGCATTGTCGGCGGCATAAAAACACCGTGGCATTGTCACCCGTCGGTATAGCAGACATACACAGACAAAAACGTTTGATGGGCCGCTTTTTTTCCACGAATCAATTTAGTATAGCCTACATTATGGAAAATATAACATTTCTTTTCAATTTTCTTGGAAGCGTGTGTTGGTTTCGTTTGAGACGCGGCTAAATGTGTCAAAAGACTAGACAGAGGGGAATCTGTAAAAAAGCTTTGTAGTGTTTAATTTTTCATGTTTGATGTATAATATACGTAACATAATATAATGATACAAATCACTTATACTAGACAAGGAACATAGGCACAGGACCCCTGTGTAGGGGGGAAACAACCGCGGAGAAGACGATGCCATCGCCTACATTTACGCGTCAATCAATACGCATGGTGAATTCTCCTGAAACCACGCCCCCTGGAGTTGTCCTGCCTTACAATTGTGAAAAACCCGATTTCATGTGTTCTTAGTACTATTTCTTGTTGAATTGTGACAACACAATAAGCCATGACTAATTTGTTTTATGATAAATACTTTTATTGCTCAGACGTAACCTAAAATGTTCCGGAACGTCCATACTCATTTACGCAAACAGCACAGAGAACGTTCAAGAACGGCCGTACTCGTTAATCGGTATTTCCCTGTACTCTTCAAAGGGTTAACTATGACCCAAGCTACTTTAGTTTTATTTGTGGCTCTCAAGATAATATTTTTATTGTACATAATTTTTTCTGCAACAGCACATTTTCTAAAGATTAAATTTTTTTTATTTTTTTTATGTAATCAAGAAATGTTTGATCCCTTGAGCTTTTGGCTCTATCGTGTAATTCTTATATTTTATACTAAACACCACAATACCTGGAGTTACCCAACATTTATTTTTATTTAATTAGTAGTGACTATAGGCAACCTAGGAAATACTACATTGGAAAACCAATTATAATATTTAAAAAAGTATTATACTTCAAATTTATAGTAGTCTGTCTATCTGTTATATTAAACAGCTCATTCCAATCATCCTCTTTTAACATTTTGAAAAACATTAATACTGCTATTACTAAAACATCTAATAAAATGTATCTTATTTTTAAGGTTATTAAGTTTGGTAGAAGAATTCGAATAACTAACTGAACAGTATGGTATGATAAACCGTATTCAAGCACAAATATATTCAAATAATATAAACATTTATTTTATTTTAAAACAGCTTTGATTATAAATAAGATTTATATGTTAACAGTACTTCATGCACACCAGTTGATGATGACAGAGTACGCATTGAGTCTTGTGTCTACTAAGTTAGGAGATGACCCCAACACCTATTATATTGTTGGTACGGCGCTTGTCAATCCAGAAGAAAGTGAACCTAAGCAAGGACGTATTCTTATTTTTTATTTTCATGATGGTAAATTGGTAACAGTTGCAGAGAAAGAAATCAAGGGTGCTTGTTATTCTTTGGTAGAATTCAACGGGAAGCTCTTAGCTAGTATTAATAGTACGGTACGTATTTGATATTTTTTATTTAAATTTGGTGGTTGTATAAATTTGTTGATGCTATTACTATAATTTCAAGGTTTTTTTAAATTGTAGTTGCATCAAGTTTTACTTACACTTAGATCAGGTTTTTCGGTAGTTATACAGACAAAATTAGTTGTGGCAATAACCCATACATTTTCTAACAATTAATCATGGTGTAAGAAGATATTAAATAAGTTAAAAGATGTAAAATAAATAAACTATCCCTCAAAGTGATACAGGTCGCAGTTAGCATTCCCTAAAAATAGTGTCACAATTTACAACTCAATTACAGACATTCACAAAAAGTGTAGAAAAGTTACAAATAGTTCCCCTATCACTATAGTCATTTGATTTTAATTGAAAGCTCTCATTTCAAGTTGCAGTTCTACATTTATTAAGAAATTTATTATTTGATTGATTTCTGATTTCTAGTATGATCGTTTCTAGTAAATGCCTTGAAAAATAATATCTATTCAGATACTCATAAAAACTATTTTTAATACGTGAATTGTATTATTTAATTTTAATAAATTTTGGTTCTAATATTTTGACAGCTAAGGTTTTGAGGTTTTATTATGTGTTTAATTTTAGTTTTCTAAGTTGGTTTGATTGGGCCTAATTCTAGTATGGTTTATAATTTCATAGTAATTTTTATTAACGTGTCATAGTTATGATTGTTCTCTAAGTTATTGTGCATTTTTAAAATTAGTCTGTGAGTACTAACTCGTAAACCCTTATCATTTACAAAAGGAACAATGTATCACTTCTAGAGTTAATATTTAGGGGGAATGATATAGCACAATTTATACCTCATTGCACTCGGACTTAAAACTGCCAAGGTTGCACAGGTGCTAGTTTTGATTTATTTTTCATACTTTACACTACTCTGCTGTTTTACATAATGATATTTAAAAATTGTATGTTTAATTTAACTATTTTATTTCTTTTACTTTTTAGGCCACCAAACTCTCTCATATCCTATTTTTGTACATCTTCAGTGAAAATTTTGTGCGAAATGCTAGATAAGGTAAATATTTCAAAGCTATTTAGCAGACAACCAAACTTACCACCGACTTTCATTCATACAGACACAACATTATTTATACTTATTATGTTGATTCTCAACTGTTTTTCTATAACATAGTATCAGGGTTCAAATTTACTTTGGTTATTATTATATATGTAAGTATAAATATACGTGAAACTTAAAATAGTAATAAAACAATAAAATCTATTAAATAAATCACTCTCTCTCTCTCTCTCTCTCTCTCTCTCTTATATATATATATATATATATATATATATATATATATATATATATATATATATATACTTAATGTCTTTAGTATTATTATACTTTAGTCACCCGCAAGGTGGGTTGCAGACTAGCTGGACCTAATAAAAGGGGGATGGTATCCCTTGCGATCCCCAGTCAATCACTCACTTAATACTCATAACACTTAAATTATCATCCATATATTCATGTATACAGAATTCTACTACATTATAATACAGTTACACTTTCACTTTAACTTTGGGGTTTATCATCCCTCACAGAACCTGAGCTATACAGGAGTGGAACAATAAAACACCTTCTCCGATTATACACACACATACAATTTTTACATTTGGTAGAGGCTGTTACTCTTCATAAATCATTAGGGATACTTACACACTATACATTCCCTGTAAATATATAGAATTTTTTGACCGTGCAGAACTGTAGCATATCTGGGAGTACTTGCTAGACTAAACCGTGACAACCTTTGAATCTGGTAAGCTGATGTGAGCCTGCTCTGCCGAAGACATATGCATGGTTTCTGTTCAGTAGCCAGCCATTTCGGTCCTTAGTCAGAAAATGTTTGTGATGGGGGAGGTGTCAGACCCTCCTTCTCCAGTTTCGGTTCTTTACTTATGCCCAATCAGTCTAGTTAAAGAGGGTTCTCTGGGCCCCAGAATTCTAGGGTTTGGAAATGATCGAAAGTGAACCAAGGGTGTACTCGTTCCTAGAGTCTCATCTCCGCCTCATCTCATCTCAACTGCCTAACTTGATGTGCTGCTTAATTCTTTTATGGCCTCTACTTTAAATAAAATCAACCCAGGTTGTGAAAAGTAACAACTATCGGCATTGTCTGAAGACTATCGGCATCGTCTATGTTTGTTGAAACCTAAAAACCTAGTTTGGCCATAAGGAGTGGGCTCCCAGATTACTTATTTTTTGAAGTAGTGAGGAATTAGATCTGTCTAAGATCCTCGCCCTTTGTTATAAATAAAGCTGTCACTGGTGCTGGAGGTACTTGTTTCATTCGAAAACTTCGAAATGGTACTTTATTGATACAGACTGACACTGAGAGAGTAACTCTCTGTTGAAAATCAAGTCCCTTTTCGATGTGGGTAACCTCGCAAGGGTTTAAATTCATCTAAAGGTGTTATTTTTTCCTGCTGTGACCTTAACTGAGAGCACGGAGGAATTATTGAAAGAGCTAGCTGAACAACAGGTTATTAATGTTGAATATATATATTGAACCGAGAATGGTGAGAAAAACCAACCGGTTCATTATTTTAACATTTGCTACACTTAAGCAAGTGTTTGATGGATTCTACATTTTAACTGTTAGATTATACATTTCAAATCCAAGGTTTTGTTTCCGATGCCAAAGATTTGGATATGTTAGTAGCACTTGCTCTTACCCCTGCAACTGCCTACTATATAGTATTGCCATTTACCGCTTTTTTTTTTTTTAATCATAAAAAATAGTAATTTTATTCAGAACCCAACTTATAAGACATTTTTTTCAGGAAAGTGCATAGAATTTAGAAAATGTAAAGAAAAAAATGTTAGATGTTACGGTATTGGAGTAAAGTATGTCAGGAGGCCTATTTTCAAAAATTCACCAAAAATATTAATATTATTCAAAACATAACTTCTTCTTCATATTATTTTGTTCAGAAAAGTACATAGGTTTTATGTATGTAATTCAAAAAAATTTAGATATAAAAATTTTGGAGTTATTACGTCAGGAATAAAAAAATCAGCGTAATAGCTGAAGCCAAAATTCCATAATATACTCTACATTTCCTATTCAACATTTATTAAATATTCTTTCATAATATATTCAAATGTTTTAAAATACATTTGTGAATAAAAGTTGGTACAAAAAAAATAAATTTTTTAAATTTTCATTAGGAAAAGATTTTTTGTACGTAAAAAGTCTAAAATAGCTGAAAAGTAAGGCCTATTTTAACAAAATCACCAAAAATAGTAAAAATATCCATACACATTTTATAATATACCATTATGTAAATAAATGTCCATACGATTGAAATGTTATTTTAGAACTTTTTGAAAGTCATTTATATCAGAGTCAGGTAGCCGAGAACAAGAAGAATTGTCTCAGTCACCAAAATTTATTGAAAATATTCACATACAAACCTGTATAAAATAGTTGAAAACTTATTTCAGATTATTGAAATATATTCAGAAGTTGTAGAATAAAATTGTAAAAAGATATCTGTGTGAAAATATTGATAAAAAATTTCCCACATGTTCAACAGCGAAAACGTTGACACAGTCCTGTAAGTGTCATTATTAATATAACTAAATAATTTTAACATGTGTAAATGGAAATAATCTAAAATGTAGTAAATATTGTGTACTTACGTTTGGTATGGCATTCAGATGCTTCAGGTCATGGGCGAAGCAAGGAGGGAGCCAAGGTTTCATTAATGATCTGAAAACCTAAGCATCTTCCTTCCTCTTCCTGACCTTATGAAATGCTTTTTGTGCCTGAAACAATCCTGGTGTACACCGGCAACACATGGTGTGCACCAGTATCGAGATCTAGAAATGAGTCTTTAACCTCTCGACAGACAACACATATTTTGGTACTGCCCTCAACAGCTAAATGTGTTAGAATGTGAGACGATAAATAAGTTGTACTAGTTGTCTTTGTCGATGTTGATGGCCTTAGAGCATAGTTAGAATTTAGAACAGGAGCGAGAGAGCCAGTTTTGTCACCAAAACATAGTTCATGAACAATATCAACTATGAAATCATGTCGTCTTCTAAAATCTGGATTCTGTGCTTTGAACAGAATCTAGGCATTAAAGATTGTTATATCAACAAAGTTATAAACTATTTTTTGCCAGTACTTCTTGCATGGTCGAGAACAAGTCACTTGATAAATACTCATGTCCTTGTTATCGACCCCATCCATAAAGGAGTTGTACCAATAAAGCAGCATCGGTTTGGTTTTAAAAGTACCACGTTTAATTATTACAACGATGTCATCAGCGTAACTAGCTGTGGTTACCTAGATGTGGACAGGTTTCTTAGTAAGCTTCCCCTTGTATTTCAAAAGAAGTATATCACCTCTCCTGCAATACAAAGTTTGGCCCGTAGAAAGTTTGGCTTGGACAAAGTTTTGAGGTAGATCTATGCTAATTTTGTTTATCATTCCTGTCAAATAGGTTTTGTTCAATAACAAAAATTCGCAAAGAGGTATCTTCGTGTAATAATTATCAGTAAACAAGTGGTAATCTTTTTACAAACAGTCAGCTTTTGTCATCAGATCTTTCGTTACTTTTTGGTTGAAGGGGTCGTTATCATTGGCCAAGAAGTCTTTACCCCTATACAAAGAAGCATGCAGAACATAAGAAGTTGCAGAGTCACAAATTTCAAACTTTTTAATTGCAAAACGTGCATGTCTCTTATTAGGCATGTATTGGATGAAAGAACAACGGTTTTTCATCCCAATCATACTTTCATCAATACATACCTCTTGCTTTGGAACAAAATATGTCTTGAATCATTCATTCATCATGTCAATGATGGTCCAGATTTTGAACCAAGGGTCATACCCTGGTTGACTGCATTCTGGACCTTCATCGACATAATCAATTCAAAGCGTTTTAGTGTCATTGTCATGGAATAAAAAGGGATAATTTGCTTGATGTCACTTGCCCAAAAATCTACAATATTCTTTCTAGATGTAAGCCCCATATTTATCAAAATCCCCCATAATTGCTTCATCTCTTCAATTGTTAGGTCATACCACTTTGAGATTCTGGAATGTGGTTTCAACATTCCAGCCTCTTGCAATCAATGTAACACTGCATGTGTGCTCTTATTGGTCTCATAATCCATTGCATCTGTCATGAAGAGATACAGAAAAGCTAATGGATTTGAAGTAGCAAGGGTGTTTTTTGGCCCTATATCAACTACTCTGAACTTAGATGTTACATCCCGCATTTCTTCTGGAAGACCTACCCTTACCCAAGGAACCATCGGTGTTTGTTTTTGTGTTCGTATCCTCCTTTGTCTTTTTGTTGCACGAGAAGTTATGTGTGAAGGTTCTGGTTAAACAGGATCAATTTGTGTAGGTGGAAGTGTTTGTGTAATTTCAGAAGTGTCAAAGCCGATGAGAGGTACACCATCAGAGAATTGCAAATCATCAATTACTTGAACAATTTGAACCAAAGAAGAATCAGAGTCATCGGTGGAACTGTCATCAGAAACAAGAGTACAAAATTCTTGGTTTGGTTTTTACTTTATAGATCCAAAACCAACAGCTAGAATAATTTTGAAAACACAGTTAGAAAGATACTATAAAGTAGTATTTTCTAAAGTTGTTAGACAGTTATATTGACTTGTAAAAATTAGATGATTGGATGCCATAATTTGAATTTCGTTGCCGCGAAACTTGATCGTCAAAATACACAAACTTTACCAATTTAATAAATATAATTGTTAAGTTTTATTAACTTTTTGTTGTATGTATATGAATCTATGGAACATTAGCTTTAAAACGGTATAACAATTATTGTGATATGATAATTTTTAATAGGGTAAATGTTGAAAAAAAAATTATTTTCACTCGCTTAGTGCGAGTTCATCTGCTCGCTGCGAGCAAGAAACCGGTTAGAGAGTTAAGAGGAAGTTTGTGGAACAGTCTGGTGTAAAAGGCACAAAAGTGATGGGTGTAATCTTGATACAAAATGTGAAAATTGTGACGACGACCATCCCACACATTCACCAAAGTGCCCAAAATAAAGATGAGAAGACAGATTTTAAAAATAGTGGCTAAAGAAAAATGTTCCTTTCTAGAAGCTAGGAAAGTATACAGACAAAGAACTGCTTTACCTCCTACCATAGGAAAATCATATGCAAATGCGACATCAGCCCCAGTCCCAAACTCATGTTCATCACGTAAGGAACTGGGTGAAATGGTTTCTATATTTGCCAATCAAAACAACTAATTTCATATCAAAGCGGTATATCCGTTAACATGCCGTTCAAAAATTGACCTTATACTAAATCTACAAAATCCATTGCATTGAAAACTATTCTGCATCTTTGCCACTGAAAAAAGAAATAACTTTGATAACTGGACAGCTAATTAAGAAAAAGTCACTGTTAGTGTCTGTACTGATTAAATCTTCATCTGTTGTCAAAGTGCAGAACAAAAACACTTGAAGCAAGCCCAGGACACTACAGTATCTGCAAGGTAGGAATGTGTCTGACGTGGAGAGGAAAAGAGGGGCTCCCCACACTTCCTTTGTTTTCAGAGGTACAACCCCAATAAAAAATATAGACCGCAAATGCTTCTGTCTAAACACCTACCTTACTTTCGTTTCCTTTATCGCTGTGAATAAGAATACAACGTTTACAAGAGTGCAAAAAGGTGCATATTAAAGAGATGGACACATTTTTGTTAATGAACAGAACGTGTAACAATTAGTTGTTTTATTTATCAATATATATGTTAATCTTTTATAAATCGTTCTTTAAAAAGTTTTAATAGTAAAACATTTACTAAATAAACAAAAAATGTAATAATTAAATGTTTAATGTTAAATTTCACGAAATCGTTCGTTTTAAAAAATTCATCTTTTAACGCCAAATTACATTTATTATTATTTTATTCCTTTTTTTTTACTATGTCAATTGATAACCTGAGTTATGGACAGAAAACTCAAAACATAATTCTTGATAATTATCTTCAACATCCAAATTTAACTTAAACCAAAAATGATATTGAATTATGTTAATTTATGAAAAACAAAATCTTTTTTTAATTTAAAATAGACAAATGGACAATTTAATTTATGTTAAATAAGTTGAAAGTGGGTTAACATAATATGGTTTATGTAACCACTACCTAAAGTTTGGCACGACATTTTCTAACACTGTAGCTGTGTATATAAAGTGAAAATATTTAGACAGTTTAGACCATAAATTTATTCACTGTTTTTAATAACTACCGGTAGTAAAAATATTAAATTATTATTATATAAAACTTACAAATAAATGATAGTTTATTCCAACTCGTCTATCACAAAGTTTCCGTGTTCAGCTTCTTTCTTCATAAATTGTGTAACGTTGTAAATAATTTCATGACTTTACGATTACTCATCATCACACTTAGCACAACACCTATTAGCCGACCAAGTTAACATTTTATGCGAGAAATAGGCTATGTAAAAGACGAATTGACATATATATTTTTCGTATGCCTTAAAAGTTATCACGTGAATGCATTCTTGGAATCAACAAACAAAGGCATCAGGAAAGCGGGAAATACTTCCTAGGATACCCTTATCATCCTGTTTTACTTTCCCACAAAAATCAAGAAGTTATCATGTAGCCAAGAAATATAAATTTTCCTCGTTTTGAATATTTTTGTCGTTACTTTTATTATGTAAAACCTTTTTACAGTTTATCATTACATAAACTTACTTTTTTACACAACTTTATACTTTGTTGGTTTTTAGTTTTCATAACTTTTTATAAATAAATATTGTGTGCAAGTAAGCAAAATCATAAGATAAGTGAGATGTACAGTCTGTCACGAAGTTGTAACGCATAAGATTATTGGTTGTTCTGTAGGTAATTTTATATTGTTGCTTTTAGATTAAATTTCTGAATTTGTGTTCTAATGGCTTTAAATAATTGAACACCAAGAATTTGTCTTTTTTTTAACTCATTCAGAATTTTGATTTTTTTTTCTCCTTTCCTGTATGAGAAATCATTTTTCAATGATTGACGCTTTGTAACCATTTTAGGTGGCAATATATTTTATTGTATTCAATTTTTCATGAAAATATACTTCTGACATTGGTACATTGCGTAATCTATGAATAAAATAATTATAGGCTGCTATTTTTTCCTTACAGGAATTTAGGTCTGCTGTGTTGTCAAGACATTATTCCACTCTAGGCTCTAATAAGCATGATTTATTTCAATGATAAGTACCTCTCAACTCCGGGAACCTTACTCTCCTTAAAATATACAATCGTATATTCGAGGACCAATGTTTTCCCGATTCTTGAGTGGAGGTTAAAGTATCCTGTGAAAATGTATTCTCAGACCACAGTGTCCCATAATAAGTCCCATAATCAGTCTTAGTTGTTCCCTACTTAGGATCATTATCGTCTTCTCAGGATTACCTGAGGGGATGTACTTAATGATTTACTTTGGTTGAGACCCTTAACCTTCCAAGTGTCGTATGTTAATTGGGTCTTAAAATTCTTCGTTTGTTTAAAAATTAATAAAATATATTATTTTTATACAAAACCTAACTTATAAGACATAATTTTTCTCAGAAAGATGCATAGAATTCATCTATGTAATAGAAAAAAAAATTTTGAAACGGTTTTGGAGTAAGTATGTTACATGTCAAAAACGAAGTTATCATTTTTCAGGAAAAACCTGTATCATCCAAAATCAAAAGCTTACCACCTTTTTCTAAGATATACAAAAGTTTTATGTAATATTTATCAATATATTTAGGGGGGAAAAAAATTTGTTACATTTTCAAAATTTAAAAAAATATTTTACGAAAAATGTTAATTTGATCATTTTATTTTCAAAAATTCACTAAAAATAGTAATATATATCTTTTACACAACTTCTATATGTCATTATATTCAGAAAGGTGCATAGTATTTAGCTGTGTAGTGAAAAAAAAATGTTAGATGTAAAACATTTGGAGTTTTTTGGTCAAATACCAAAAAATTGAAGAGTAACGGAGCAGAAATTTTACAGAAATGGTAATCAATAACATACTAATAGATTTTTCGGAATTTTTTCAACGATTACTAAAGATTTGTAATATATTTGTGAATATATTTAGGGGAAAAAAATAATAATTTGTTACATTTTAAAAATAAAAATAAAGATTTTCCCTAAAAAGTGATACTCTGACGGTTGAGGTTAGGTTTGACACCTCGACAATTTAGGCGTAATTAGTAACTTCTAAAGCTAGGCCTAAGATGAAATCATTAGATTTCACTAAGACAATATACTTTACAAAGAATAACACACATATTCACTTGTATAATCATATAAAACACTCAATATAAGAAAATTTGGTTATAGCCTAGATATACAATTTACCTTTTAGGTTATCCCAAATATAAACCGTTTACAAACTAGAAATTCACTCAAAAACATAAACTTTAGATATAAAAACACATATATTGAAACTTGTATACAAAATTTATATACAATTTGTATACACAAACCTTCAAAATAACAAATATCGAACCCCAAAACAATATGTGCCACACCTAATATTACAGTTTTTACGTCACACAATTGCTATGTTTGGAGATCAAAACAAAAAATTCTAAGTAAGTATTTGCCTATATCAAGTGGTAGAATGAAATTTCCTCTACAACTTACTATAAGAACGAATACAAAATATCAATAGCAAAATGAATTACGTCATTTCGTAAACTGCACCGAATGCCAAATGAATTTTGTCCTGTCAAGTTTCTTCTATGGTCAAGTAGAAATATCTCTGGATATGTGAGACGCAGAAAAATTTGTAATCTACGGTTTGAAAGAGAAAGATGTGATCTATAGAACAGTGTTTTGGTCAACCCGTTTGCAGATAAATAGAGTTGTAATCATATGGAGAAAAATGGCGTCGCGTTTACGAAAAGGTGCAGAGTTGAAATTTACGATTTTACGCATCAAAAATATGCGAACTTCACCAATTTTTGGAATATTATTTATAACGTTTTGTGGTATTTTTTTTTGTATGATTATGCATCTACGGAACATTACTTTTCCAACAGTATTTTATTTATTGCGATAAGACAATTCTAAGTGGGCATAATGTTGAATTGCAAAATTCGTGTTTTAGAGTTAGTGAACTAAGCCATGACTAATGTCGCGACCCGTTTGTTAGGCAAAACCGGGTCGCCTACCCTTTCCAGGGTTTAGGCTTCCCCATCTTTGCTAGTGTTGTGCACCTATTTATGTCCATCTTGACCAGACACACGGAGTGCCCAGAGCTTTCATCGGATATTGTCCTTTTTGCGTTGCCTGAATATTTTTGATAAAATTTTTAAATGTTCTAGGCAATTATTGTAGTCATTTTACAGCTCTGTAAAAAAATGTTTAGTTCTCGTTTTACATTTTTAACTATTATCCTTGTTTTTTCCTTGCAGGACCTTTTTACACCTCTGTAATATTGGTTTGTAATTGAATTTATCATAGTTTAGTGTTGTTAACTTGTTGCAGAGTGTGTAAGTTATATGGTGGAGCATCTAATGCTTAATTTTGTGAAGGTGATGATAACTGCAATGGTTTTTTACCTTAAAAAAAATATGTACTTTTAGTCTTTATATTATTATACTTTTATTTTTTTGTTTTGTTTTTTTTAATCCTAAACCATTTGTACTTTCCAGGTTAGATTATTTGAATGGACTGCTGAAAAGGAACTGAGGCTAGAGTGCAGCCACTTTAATAATATTATTGCTCTATACTTAAAAACTAAAGGAGACTTCATCCTTGTTGGAGATCTAATGCGCTCTATGACGTTACTTCAGTATAAGACAATGGAAGGAAGCTTTGAAGAAGTAAACTCATTGTTGTTATTAAGCTCTCATATTATAAAACTACATATTATATAACTATCATATTATATAATAATATATTATATATTATAGTTAATATAATACTGCCATAATAGCTACAAACACTATACACACATACACTATACATGTTACTGATTTTACAAAAAGTTTTAACAAAATATTTCCTCAATAGAATTATTCATTGATTAGTTTGCGGTTATCATGGCAATATTATATTAACAATCAACAAAGCTGATATCCCTTGCATGAATAACAAAATATTTGGGCAAACGGTTTTAGATCAAGACATGTACATAAATATTGTACTTGTATTTACAGATGGCACGAGATTACAATCCAAACTGGATGACAGCTGTAGAAATATTGGATGATGACACATTTTTAGGGGCTGAAAATTCTCTCAATCTTTTTGTTTGTCAAAAAGACAGGTACATTCTTTAAATAATTCTTAATTCTAAAAAACAAGTTTATAAATTTCTTTTGTTTGATCACTACAAATTATACCTTAATTTCAATATTTTAACTCATTGAAAAGCCTTATATTATATATCAAAACTTACTTAAAGACTATTTGTATTTTTGTAAGTGTTTCCATGGAGTAGCATAAAAATTCCCACCAAAAGAATAAAATAATTTAATTGTAAACCTAATTTATGTTTAGTCTCAATTTTTTGTTTAGGACACATTCAAATATTGCTCTGAAAATAAGAAGTGAAAATAAACCTTGGACAATGATGTGTTAGATATAAATTATTTAAAAGATACAGTGAAATATTGATCCATCATTCCATTTATCATTCAGATTCTGTGGTTGAGATTGGAAACCTATATAAAAACTATGTATATTTCTACCGCATGCTTTGGTCTTTGAACAATTGTTTTCCCAGATCAACCATTCAAAAATTTAGCACCAGTAGAAAATTTTCCATTTTAACAGTTTGTATAAATATAATCTAAATACAATCTCAAAATTATAACTTTTAAGTGAACTATTTGACACATTTATTCGAATAATCCACTGACAAAACCTTACCTGATGAGGATGATCTTCTAGCAAGAAGGATTGAACTTTTTGGACGAAAATTGTTGTTCTTTCAATAGTTGATTTATTTTGGTTAATTCAAAAATCAAAATAAATTAAAAGTCAAATAAATTCACAGAAATTAAATCTGATAAACTTTAAAGATTCAATTAATACAAAAATAGAAATTGGAAATTATTCAAATTAAGTTATTTAAAAGTTCATCATAGATAACACAATAAAATAGAATGATTGAAATATTATAAAGTCAAAGAAAGAAAAAAATGATTCAAAATCTTTACTGTAGGCAGCAATCTTTACTATCAGTCCACAACACAAAATTAATAAGTTTTCATTTTGATATTGAATAATTATTTACTTTAGTCAATTAATTATTGTCTTAATAACTTATAAGAAAAGAATTGTTCACTTGATCAATCATATAATCATATCTACTTAATCTCTTAATCTACTTAATATCTACTATAATCATATCTAAGTCCAATTTCATCACAATCAGCTATTGAGATATGCAGTCTTTCTTATCCTATACGCCTCTGGCTAATTTTTACTTGAGTAAAGTAATTGAATATTAAATTAATAAATACATTGTCGGCAGTGTAAAAACACCGCGGCACCAAAGCGGCGGCGATATCAAACGACTTTGTCGATAGCAGTATCCCATTGTCGGCAGTATAAAAACACCGCGCATTGGCACCTGTCGATATAGCAGACATACACCTGCAAAAACGTTTGATGGGCCGCTTTGTTTCCACGAATCAATTTAGTATACATTATGGAAAATATAACTTTTTTTTTCAGTTTTCTTAGACGCACAGTATATACAGTAAATAAAAATGAGCGAGTTACGAAATTGGAAGCGTGTGTTGGTTTCGTTTGAGACGCGGTTAAATGTGTTAAAAAGACTTGACAGAGGGGAATCTGTAAAAAAGCTTTTTGACGAGTTTAACGTGGGAAAAGTACCATCAACGATTCGAGCTATCGAAGTTAATGCCCGCTTTGGGATCTGCCGAACTTTTACGAACATCGTTGTTTTTAGAAATAATTTTTTTTTTCCCCGTCGGGGTCACCGAGTAATCCGGACTGCCGGGTTATCGAGTGCCGAGTTTGCGAGACTCTACTGTAATAATATTCAAAGTCTTATCTTGGGGTGGGATTTGTGCCGGCTCTTCCCAAGTTAAGGGAGGAAACAAGATAATACATATATGTATATATTAAAATAATTGCAATGTTTGGATTATGTCCTTAGCAAGGTTATAAAATCATCAAATCAAATTGTGAAAGTGTGTTAATATGAAGATTTTTTATTATAGAGTTCAAGATTAATTACTCAGATTGTATAGATATTCAATTCAAACAAATGTTTATATTAATTAAGGTTTCTTAGAATTAGATAATGTCAATATGAAATTATGGAATGTTTCAAACATGAAAGTTAGTATATTATCAAATTGGGTTGGTCTCAACATGTATTCAAGATCCCCTTTTTCAAAACTAATATTGACACTTTCTTTTGATTTACGGTATAATAATTGAAAGAATGCACGGAACTGCCGCTGAGTAGCAATGATTGAATCGCCACTTTTATAATACGCCTCGGTAACAAACACACGTTGCTCAGGCGACCACTGCTTCATGACTACTGACAATGGTGTCGTGTAGGCTTTCCAACAAGCCTACCCCCACCACCCTCAGACGTCCTGTCGCTGAACGGTGCGCCGCAGAAAATAGATCTTTTTTTGCCGCACCTTGTATTAATGAATATAGTTGGCCGAGACTTGTTAACAAATGATGTTACATGTTGACGATACAGCCGAGGCCATAATACCAAGTTCCACTATATTTTCACAAAAAATCGACATCAGTTTGTTTACCCATCAAAAAACTTTCTCTATATTTGGTATATGCGAGAAAGTAAAAATAACAGTATTGGACAGTTTAACCCATTACAGATTGCAGTAAAGGGCATGCTCCAGATCGTACTAGTATGAATTAATTTGCGAGCTGGCACTGCAGTAACAACATTACCGATTCATCTGTGTGTTGTGTGTCTATCTGTGGTTTGTCCTATCATCTGTCACACTGCCTTCACAGGCAGACAGATCAGGAAAGAAAGAAATTGGGATTCTTTTAACCAAAATTTGATCAACAGTGATGAAAGAAATATAGGGTTTTAAAAAATAATAATAATAAGATGTCATTGGTGTAATCCCACAACAGTTTTATTATTATTTATCAAGACTAATCTACAGATCGACTAATGATTTTACTAGCATAGTACAAACATGAGTAGGATAATTATTAAAAAATAATTTCCTTAACCCACCAACTGTCAATGTTAATTTTCTTCGTTTGTTTAAAAATTAATAAAAAATATTATTTTTATACAAAACCTAACTTATAAGACATCATTTTTCTCAGAAAGATGCATAGAATTCATCTATGTAATTTTTTTTTTTTTTTTTTGAAACGGTTTTGGAGTAAGTTGATGTCAAAAAATGAAGTTAACATTTTTCAGAAAAACCTGTATCATCCAAAATAACTTACCATCTATTTCCAAGATATACAAAAGTTTTGTGTAATATTTGTGAATATATTTAGGGAAAAAAAATTAATTTGTTACATTTTCAAAATTAAAAAAATTATATAACGAAAAAAGGGAATTTATTACGCTTATTTTCAAATATTCACCAAAAATAGTTACATTTATGGAAAACACAACTTCTATATATCATTATATTCAGAAAGGTGCATAGAATTTAGCTGTGTAGTAACATATTAAAAAATATGTTAGATGTAAAAAATTTGGAGTTATTAATCAAATACCCAGAAATCGGAAAGTAACGGAGGGAAGAATTTCACAGAAATGGTAATGTACACCATACAAAAATTTTGTTTTGAATTTTTTCAAGTATTACTAGAGATTTGTAATATATTTGTGAATATATTAAGGTGGGAAAAAAATTGTTACATTTTCAAAAATAAATAAATTGCTTTACGAAAAAAGTGAATTTGTTGAATTTATTTTCCAAAATTCACCAAAAATTGTAATATTTATGAAAAACCAACTTCTATATATCATTATTATCATTATATTCAGAAAGGTTCATGGAATTTAGTAGTGTAATGGAAAAAAAAAGTTTGAAAAATAATTTTGGAGTATGCAAAGAGCAAAAAAAACACACAAAAATCGAAGGCTAAATTTTACTTCAAAGTCCAATTGAGCATAGAAAATTTTGTTTTACATTTTTTTCAAGTATTACAAACGTTCTAGTATAAATGTGAATAATTGGTAAAAAAAAAAAAAAAAAATCAAATTCTAAAATTTTCAAAATAAAAATAATGTTTTCCCCTAAAAGTGGACGACAGAAGTTAGGTTAGGTTTGTTACCTTGACAACCTAGGCCTAACTTGTAACTATCTAAAGCTCGATTCCACTAAAATAATAAATTCTACAAACAATAACACACATATACACTTGTTATAAACCATAATATGGATATACATTTAGTGAACCGAGTTTTTCTAATTTAGAGGCACAGTAAACATACCGGGTGTTTCAAAATGAATATCAAGGTTTTAAGGCTTTGTAATATTGATTACATTTAACTTACAATCATAAATAATACATCAAATTAAAGAGCAACTCATATAGTTTTTCCTACAAGTGTTCAATGTGAGCACCATTTGTCACATGCCACACATCGAGTGTCGATAGCTGAGTTCGCTACAAACCTTGATCAGTGTGTCTGGACTAATTGTTGCAAAAACTGCTTCAATCCTGTTTCTTAAGTTGGGTAGGTCAACTGGTAGCCGAGGCACATGATCCTTTGTCAACTCGTCACTGAAGACGACTGGATCCAGAATATCTTCATCATCATGCAGCAACATATTGTTTGCAAAGTTGGCACGTCAACTGTTGTCTGTATTGTTTAGAGCTTGTAACAACTGCAAACGTTATGGGCGTAGTTGTAAGCTTCTCTTTAAAACTCTCCATACAGACGTCACTAGAATTGCTAATTCACTACTAACTTTCCTAACCAATTTCTTGTGGCTACGCACGAAGGATAAACACTTGTTCAACATGTTCTTCAGTCACTCTTGGTCGTCCTGTACTCTTCCCTTTGCAAAGGCAGGCAGTGTCTTCAAACTCATGATACCATCTACAGATGTTATTATCACTTGGAGGATTTTACGTTACAACGCACATTGCACTGTAACTACAGATTCAGTCCTTGCAAACTGTAAAGACAAAAAGCTTTCTGTTCACTAGTCATCATCTTTGCCACTAGCGCTTTCTAATGGAAGACAAAGGAAACAGTGCATGTGAACAGGTGTACCAACAAAACTGTTTGAGTTGCTATTTCATTTGATGTATTATTTATAATTGTGAGATAAATGTAATAAATACTTTAAAGTCTTAAAACCCTGATATTCATTTTGAAACACCCCGTATTATGACTCTTATTCAAGTGTATAGTATATGTTATAAATACTCTAATAATGGACCAAATATTTCATTTTATTATGATATTAATACGTAATTGATCAAGGTCAGAGGCCAAGTTAAGAATTTTAAAATTAAATAATTGTTAGACTACTCAAATTGTAGGATAAATAACAATTAAAGTATACTTTTGTCCAAACATTTTATTTTTCCATTATTTTAATATATAATTTATAAAGGCCAGGGGCCGAGTTAAGAGTTATAAAATTAAATAGTTGTTAGACCATTCAAATTGTAGTATAAGTAACAATAAGAGAGTACTTTTGTCCAAACATTTTATTTTTCCATGATTTTAATACATAATTAAATGTTCATCGAGGTCAGAAGCCGAGTGAGGAGTATTAAGTTTTAATAGTTGTTAAAACACTCAAATTATAGTATAAATAACAATGTGTACTTTCATAAACTTAATTTTACGGCATTACTAAACTAAAAAACATTTGATTGTGTGTAAAGTAGATAAATAGATAGTATTTCCTAATCTTATGATAACTGATGTATCCCTTTCTTCTTTTACTTTTAACGTAGACTTTAAACTTTAATAACTCTAAACATTTACCAAGGAAAAGCTTTATTGGAGTTTATTTACTCGTATACCGAATGAAATATATTGACCTAGGTGTAACAAAAAAGAGTAGTGTTGGGGTTTTGTCTGTTTTATAACATTAAGCATTTTTTCTTTTAATATTAGGCCAAATATATATAATTGGACTTTTAATATTATATGGCAAAGTGGAAGCCTTCTAGTGACTTTTTTTGGACAATGGTTGTATATAATTTCATCACAGTTGATTCTGAAATATTTCCTTGAACTAGAGATGAGAACCAAGCAATTTGTTCATTATTGTTCTTTGCCTTCAACAAATATACATTTGGAGTAAATCTAGGCAATTTCAACATTTTTTTAAGCACATAATGTTGGTAAGTAAACTTTTCATTGTATACAATGTTGTACCTCTGAAAAAAAGGGTTAGATTATAAAATTTTTACTTGTATATAGTAAATGTTATCAAATTTATAATTAAAAGTTTACTTTTATTTATGTAGTTACATAGTATTTAATACGAAGAAGTCTCATAATTGTACTGGTTTTATTTGAAATTATAAACTCATAAATGTTTCAAGTTTTTAATTAAAAGTTTATCCAAATATCCATAATTTGTGATAATTTTGTGCTACATTTTTAACACTTTTTTCAACATTATTAGCATGAACATTTTGTACTCTTGGTGTAACATGTAATCATCCAAAACTCAAAATCTGGATTAGCTCCAAAATTTAGGGGAGTATCCCAAAAACTTGAAAGTACTGTATTGAAATAGTCGATATCTCAGTGAGGAAATTATTTCTATGAGGAAATATTTGATAAAATAATCACACTTTCTTTCACCACCATTGATCATTTTTGGTTAAAAATCCCAATTTTGTTCTTTCATGATTTGTTTGTGAAGGCAGTGTAATGGACAATAACGATTAAACTCTGTTTAATTGTTATTATCAAATCAAAAACTAAATAATAATAAAAGTATTTTTTAAATATTATTTTAGAAAATACCTAAACAATAATTAACAATAAATTAAAATTTAATATTACTAAGTCAAAAGTAATAACATAATTTTATAAAAATGATTGTTAGGAATATACATTAAAGTTTTATTTTTTAAATTTAGATTCAAAATAAAATATACATACATACTGTTAAAAGAATATTTTTTGGAGTATTTAGTTTCTCTTTCCAATTGAAAATTGAAACATACTTTGTATAGCTAATTGTTTTATGACTGAGCTCTGTATAGATGTTTTGCAAAGAATTATAAGGACTGGCATTGACAGGATCAGTGTTTATATCACTGATAAGACCTATTGATAACAGAGTTAAGGTCAATGTCAAGAAACAATTACTCGACCGTCAGATCCAGTTCAGAATCATAACACGCTCAACAATCCTATAGACTACGAATTTTGTGTTACTATCTGAATCACTTTCACTTCCACTTACAAATAAGATTCTGTCTAGCTCAGAACCTCGTAAATTATGTTCCATTGTATAAACGCACTTCTCATAATTTATAATTTATCACACACAAATGAATACAAAAATGTTCGAACTCACTACTAAACTGCTTCAAGAAGGTAGAAAGATATCTGTATTACTGTAACAGTGTTGACAAATTTTGTCTTTCAAAACAGCATATGTTCTAGTGGTATAGACGTAAGGTCATGCCAGCCTAATCTAGCAAAAAATATTACAACTACATGATTTTAGAATATTGAGAGAGTATTAGGTTAAATGTAAAAGCCAAATACTTCCGCCAAATAATTTTTTTCCTTGTATTTTTATGTAATATTAAGGAAAACTTAATTTTACTAATATTGGTATTATTTACTGTTATGCAAAAATTATTTTGTTATTAAAATTTTTTTATTGTAGTGCTGCAACAACCGATGAAGAAAGACAACAAATGCAAGAGATAGGACAGTTCCATTTGGGAGATATGGTTAATGTTTTTAGACATGGCTCCTTAGTTATGAATCATGTTGGTGAAACATCAACACCTACACAAGGTTGTGTTTTATATGGAACGGTTAGTGGTGCCATTGGTAAGTTGACCCTTGAATTTATTTCTTTTAGTGGTAAAAATAAAATTATTTTTTTGAATCAATGATATTTAGATTTGTTTACTAATCTTTTAACTGATTTACAGAATTTGTTAAGAAAGTCTTAATTTAAATAATTTCCTTAAATACCACATTGTCCAACATTTATTAAAAGCATTTAACAATCTGTCAAAGTATATAATTAAATGATTCATTAAATTTTTTGTTTGTTTTTCCAACCTCCAAAAAATTATTTGTTAGCGTCAACAAATAATTAAATTCAACATTATCCTAGTGAGGAAAATTCCAATTATTAAAAATTTGTTTCCCTATAACTTAAGAAAATTGCAACTACAAGCTCTCCAAAAAACTGTTATATTCCAGTAGGTTCCTTCCAATGTCAGAGTAGAGGGAAATGAAAAGGCTGACTTGCTTGCCAAAAAAGTCACTTTGTGAACAAAAGTGCACACCAATAAGATCAATAATATCTTAGTGCACTAATAAGATATTATTGCAGGAAGCTGCAATAATAGAAGCAGCTTCCTTTCAAAAATTTGTGAAACACAAAGTGACTAATATATTCAAACAGGAATCCACAAATCAATCCAACAGGAAGAAGTGGTACAATAACATACAAAGCCTAGAAAAGAAGGTGTTGCTAACTTCAGACTTGGTACATGATTGCATTGTAGCATATTTATAAAAAGTTGGTGTTTACCAATCTAATGAATGCACCAATTCACCTAGTATATGTTCATAGACGAGGATCATTTGCTTGAGTACACTAAACTTAATAAAGACCAGTAAGGACTAAAAGACATGGCTAAGCTATATTGGGATGCCAGATCCTTGACTATGAGATGACTTCTCTACCATCAGTCATGGGAACAACAACTTCATTAAAATTAGTTCTAAAAGATTAAAGTTAATTGCAAGCTTATTAATTTTGTAAACAAAACTTTTTATCACTTCTGTTTTAATTAATTAGTCTTGCAGTGCATATTTATCATTATATATTGCTAAATACTAAAATAGGTTTACAGATTTGTATAATGTTTTGCAACTTTTTTTATGTTAGTATATATTTCTCTTCAAAACTTTCATATATCTTAGGTGTGTATATATAGGTGCCATGTAACATGTAAAGACTTTTTTTTTATTCATGACATACTAAGTCCAAAACATTTTTCTATGAAAATTTTTCTCATTGCTTAGTTGAATTATACATGTCTTCTTCTAAAAAATGACATGTAACAAGTTATGTTTTGGATAAAGTATTTATTTTTGATGATTTTTTTAAAAAAAGAGTTATAAATTATATATATATATATCCTAATATCATTATGACAACCAACCATAGGCCGTTTCCTATGTAAATTAGCAACCTGATGCATATGACAACCGTATCTTTGAATAGATACATAGAGTTAGTTTTAAAATCTTTAATATTGCTTCATATTGATAACTCAATGTTTGGAAGTCTACAAAACAAATTTTCACTGATTCTTCACTGGGTGTTCAACGATTGGTTGGCATTTTTTCTTAGAATATGTGTACTTTATAGTTCTTTCGCTTTCAAAATGACGCCTGGAAGTATGGCATTACTGCAACTAATTAACGACTTAGGTAAGTTCTAAACCACACCGACCCTTTGACCCAGCGGTTACATGATATACTGAATTCTGTCAACTAAATTTGAGCTTGAACTTGCCAACTTAAATAACCATCATATCAAGCACTGACATTGATATTGTCATCACAAATATCCCAAATAGATCCGTCTCTATAATAAACACTGCCATTTCCTATAATTATGGTCAGGAAATGTTAATCAGTGTATTTGAGCCAAAGTCAGTACCCATAAAGGGTATTTTTGACAAGATTTAAGGCAGGAAATATACAGTTGTTAAACACATACATTCATATGAATAAATAGTCATTTTATTAGGCCTAAACCTTATATTAAATTTTAATTCTAAAGTTTTTATTTGCTACACGATTGTTAATGGTTGTAAATGGAATTAAATAAACAATAATCGACTTGCTCCTCTTCCTGCTCACTTAGCCCACGTCTCCGGATGTTTTATCAAACTGAGAAGCATATAAATAACACAACTATCAAATATATTTCAGTCACAAGTATGCAAAGTAAAAAACAAAACATATTTGGGATGTCTCAATATGAGATGGTTTAATAACATAAACAACTTGGCTTTAGATAATAGTTGCAGAAAAAACTGTTGTCAGAATTACTATAAAAAAATGTTTTAATCGTTTACTAATTTTTTTTTTGTTTTTTTTGTTTCTTCAATAAGGATAATAACTTTAGTCAAAAAAGATATTTGTTTCCTTAAAATTTTGAAATTTGCTTTAGAAGAAGACAGCCTGTCCAGTATGATGTCTTTTGTCTACTGATAATTAAAGCCAAGGTAAATATCCTTTTGATGAACTGTAATGATCTGACCTGACGGTTAAGGCAAGACAATAAATTTAATTATTTTACTGGAACATTGTGATAAGCCAATTCCTGTTCGGAGATATTTGATTTAAATTTGGTTATTTCTAGGTTCTTATAATAAGGTTTAAATTCAGTTTCAGAGTTACAACACTTGATTTTTTATTACTTTATCTATACAAGATTTTTGAATTTAAGTCTCAAATTATTAATATATGTTATAATTTTTTTCTATTATTATAAGTTCAGATATTCATTTCATTTCATTTCATACATTAAATATACTTCTAAAAAATCTTTAAGACTGAATCATTTTAAGTTTAATAATTTTGATTAGACTTTATGTTTTCAAATAATCAAACGTTTATTAGATCAGTTTTACTTTTGCTAAGAAAATAAGAGACCCAACATGGTGCCTATTGTCGCTTCAGAGATGATCGTTCGCTGATGACTTCTGCTTACAGACTGACTGTGGTTTAGGAGGCTCTTTCTATATCTTGTCATTATCCTGTCTACATACATCTAAGCATGTGTGCTGGCCTTACCAGGAATATGACATCAATTAATTTTCCCCACGTGGATCATTATTCTCCCAAAGGTTATATCACCATCAATTCTCAGTTTGCAATGGTTGTCCATTACATATCCATTTATAAGTATAATCGAAGTCCGAGTACCATATATCTCTTGATCTGAGTTCAAATTAGTTAAGATTAACTTGATCCAAATTCAAATTATTTAAGGTTAAATGAGATGAACCTGTACTTGTACAATGTCCAAGTCTAAAATCCAAATCATTATACAACATAAAAAACACAATTTAAAAACGAGCATTATAAAGCATTTCAATAACTATAGAGGATGCTGTCTAAAAAGTGTTTTTTTTTTTTTTGCTTTTTGTTATATTATAAAAACGATTTCTTCGCATCAGCGAATTTTAGTAATCTTTTTTTGGTTATAACACTTTATAACCCAAAAGAAAAAATCACACCGTATTTGAACAGTCAGTCAAAATTATGAATTTTAAGAGAAAATCAATAATTTTTCAAAAATACTGTTTGCTTTAGGTCAGCGAATTTTCTTAACCTTTTTTTTGGATCCGATACACTTTATAACTCAAAAGGAATCATCATACCATATCTGAGAAAAATTGGTCAGATAAAATTATTTTTGAAGAAAATCAATAGGTTTAAAAAATACCTTTTCTCATAGGTCTCTCTTACTCAATTATGCCTACCTTAATATATATATATATATATATATATATATATATATATATATATAGAGTTTGACGAGAGGAGAGATGAAACATTATTAATAAAGTTTGTAATTAAGCAATAAAATTTCTTTTAATTTAATAGGGAACTAGTTAAATTTGTCAAGTTTTTGTAGACCATTATTTACAATAATGGGAACATTGCATGTGATTTATCCTTATAAAATCTAACGTTAAATTAATAAATATCAACCCATCTGTCAAATTCATTGTGGAATAAGAGTAAAAGAAGAGCATAATAAACTTCTTTTTTTCTTTCTTTTTTTCCTTTCCTTTCATAACAATACTTGTACACTGATTTTGTTTTAATACTGGTAACTACTTTACCACCTGATGGTGAAAGATTAGGCCTCGTAAAGTTACTATAACAATAAATTAAATAATGTTTTAGGAAATGTCTTGTTTAGCTTTTTCTGTTTATTGTTGTTGTTATTATTATTATAATCAACAACAAATGTAGTGTTGAACAAAAAAAATATGTAATCAATGTTAGGAATGGTCATAAATTAATTACATGCAAAAGATAATAACCCACTTCAATTCCATACTGACTCTTGTATTTAAAAGCTTCTTCCGTGATCTAGGCAGCGCACAAATACAGATTGTATAGAGGGGAAGTGTTGTGGACCTACATTTGTAAGTAGTTCGTTACCAAAACACCTAACGTAGAAAACACCAACAACTGTCCAGCCATAAGATACAAATAAGATATTGAGCTAAAATTTGGTGTACATATTTGTTACATAACTTTTTTACCCCTGTACAAAAAACCAGAATTTTTTTGTATATTTTCAAAATTGCGGAATTTTTAATGTCAAATATCTTTAAAACTGCTAAATTTCAGGAAAGAAATAAAGTTACTTTTTTGATGACAAACAAATCATTTTTTAAAATTCTTTCCATAGCTCAAAAGATAACTGAGTTATCGGCTTAAAAAAAAAAAAAAAAAAAAAAAAAAAAAAAAAAAAAAAAAAAAAAAAAAAAAACATAATTTGTTGGTAGTTGTCTTTAATTATAAACAAATTATAGCAGAGCTACTTATAAACAAACTAAAGAAATTGTTGAAAGATATGGCCCCTGTATAGCACACATGCATCTAAGCGCATCCTCATAGATTTCCACACTTTGGAAAACTCCAGGCATTTGTCGAATATTATCAATGCATTGTCCGAGATCTTGAATTGAAGCTACTGGAGATGAATATACTATGCTCTTCAGGTGACCTTGCAGGCCACGGTACTGGGCCTCCTCAACCAATCAATTTTTCTTGGAAGATATTATTCTTCTTGTATTCTAACATCCACACTAAAATGGACTGGTGCATGAACCATGAATCCAAACGCTTACTGAGTGGGATATTCTTGAATAAGGCTGGAAGATCAGTTCTTCAGAAATGCAAGTAACGCTCAACATTAAGATTCTGAGGCAGAAAACCAAGTAATAAGTAGTCTCCAAGAATACCGTCTCAAACATTTAAAGAAATATGGTGTTGATGGCGGTATTGTACTATGGCATGTGGGTTCTCATCCGCCTAAATGTACGTATTGTAAAAGTTTACAATCCCTTCTCCAGAACTTCACCTCATCTGTAAATAGCACTTTACTTAAAAAGTTTCTGTTCACACATTTCCGAATAATCCACTTGTAAAATTTTACCTGTTGAGGATGATCTTCTGTCAAGAGAGATTGAACTTTTTGGACATGGTATGAAAGAAGTTGTTGTTCCTTCAGAATATTCCATATAGTCTCTTTTGAAGTCTCAAATTGTAAACCTAATTCACTAGTGCTTTTTTCTGGATGATTTGATATCTCATTAAGAACATTCTCTTCCAATTGAATGGTTCTCACAGATCGTGGTCTCCCTGGTTTAATTTTTCTATGACAAAAAAAGCTTCCAGATTCACAGAGAGCATGTAGAGCAGTAAATGTTTTATGACATGGAATGATTCTGTTAGGAAAACGTTATTCATACAGCTGTTTAGCATGACTACTATTACATCCACAAGACCATACATTAAATGCGTTGGCCATATCACCGTTTGTGAAAGCATGATTATTACTTGCCATAATTTTTATAACAATGAAATAAATACAATTTTATGTACTTATACTATTTAAAAATTACTTATGAAATAATTTAACTTACATTCTCTAAAATGGTTTATGGTAAATGGAATTGTCAACAAATTAGCCATCAACATAATAATAATACAGTAATCCAACATAGACAAAAATCAGCTTTTTAGTCCTTACTTCATCAACTGATACCAATCAAACAACTCAATAATGGTGCTTAACTGATGACTTGAATAAGCTCTGTTTAAGTTAATTATTAACAGATCAGTTATAAATGTTAATAAATATAATTTTATAATATAAAAAAAATAAGGAAGAAAAAAAAATTCCGGACTTATGTTTATTGGAGGGAGGGGGAGGAAAAAAAGCATTTCCGGACTTATGTTTATTGGAACTTTTTTCTTATTATTGAAATTTGGAACAATATTTTTTAGAAACTCTGTATAGGCTATATAATGTTGGCATATTGTATGAAATTTGTACTATTGTCATAATGATACCAGGATGTATATATTATAACAAAGACACACTTCTATTTTTTAATGCAAATTTAGTTTTATTGTTACAATCAATTTCTTTTTTATTATTATATTTTTTCACAATTACTTTTTATTTAATTTTGGTTTGCTAAGGATGAACTTATCTAAATACAGCAGTAGTATAATAAAATACCTGAAATAAATCACAATGACAATTAAACAAATTCTAATAAGATTATACAATGCTTCCTTAACCCTCCTAGTGTTGTATGTTAATTGGGTCTTAAAATTCTTCGTTTGTTTAAAAATTAATAAAATATATTATTTTTATACAAAACCTAACTTATAAGACATCATTTTTCTCAGAAAGATTCATAGAATTCATCTATGTAATATATATATATATATTTTTTGAAACGGTTTTGGAGTAAGTATGTTACATGTCAAAAACGAAGTTATCATTTTTCAGAAATACCTGTATCACCCAAAATCAATAGCTTACTACCTATTTCTAAGATATACACAATTTTTGTGTATTATTTGTGAATATATTTAGGAAAAAAATAAATAAATTTGTTACCGGTACATTTTCAAAATTTAATTTTGTTTACAAAAAATGGGACATTGTTCATTTTATTTTCAACAATTAATTTACCAAAAGTAGTAATATATATTTTATACAAAAGTTATATAATATATAACTTTATAATAATATATATATTATATCATTATGTTCAGAAAGGTGTATAGAATGTAGGTGTGTAGTGAAAAAAAAGTTAGATGTATCACACTTGGAGTTTTTGGTCAAATACCAAAAAATCGAAGAGTAAAAAGATAATAATTTCACAGTAATCGTAAATTACACCATACAAATTCATCTTTTGGAATTTTTTCAATGTTTACTAGAGATTTGGAATATATTTGTGAATATATTAAGGGGGGAAAAATAATAATTTGTTACATTTTCAAAATAAAAATAATGATTTCCCCTAAAAAGTGATACTCTGACGGTTGAGGTTAGGTTGGACACCTCGACAATTTAGGCGTAATTAGTAACTTTCTAAAGCTAGGCCTAAGACAAAATCATTAGATTTCACTAAGACAATATACTTTACAAAGAATAACACACATATTCACTTGTATAATCATATAAAACACTCAAATAAGAAAATTTGGTTATAGCCTAGATATACAATATACCTTTTAGGTTATCCCAAATATAAACCGTTTACAAACTAGAAATTCACTCAAAAACATAAACTTTAGATATAAAAACACATATATTGAAACTTGTATACAAAATTTATATACAATTTGTGTACACAAACCTTCAAAATAACAAATATCTAACCCCAAAACAATATGAGCCACGCCTAATATTACAGTTTTTATGTCACACAATAGCTATGTTTGGAGATCAAAACAAAAACTTCTAACTAAGTATTTTTGCCTATATCAAGTGATACCAACTTGTAGAATGAAATTTTCTCTACAACTTACTATAAAGAACGAATACAAAATATCAATAGCAAAATGAATTACGTCATTTCATAAACTGCACCGAATGCCAAATGAATTTCGTCCTGTCAAGTTTCTTCTATGGTCAAGTAGAAATATCTCTGGATATGTGAGACGCAGAAAAATTTGTAATCTACGGTTTGAAAGAGAAAGATGTGATCTATAGAACAGTGTTTTGGTCAACCCGTTTGACAGAAATATAGATTTGTAATCATATGGGGGAAAATGGCGTCACGTTTACGTAAAGGCGCAGAGTTGAAGTTTACGATTTTATGCATAAAAAATATGCGAACTACACCAATTTTTGGAATATTATGTATAACGTTTTGTGGTATTTTTTTGCATGATTATGCATCTACGGAACATTACTTTTCCAACGGTATTTTATTTATTGCGATACGACAATTCTAAGTGGGCGTAATGTTGAATTGCAAAATACGTGTTTTATAGTTGGTGAAGTGAGCCATGACTAAATGTTGGAGGGTTAACAATTAGAAAATAAACAAAAAGTGTATCAAAATTGTTATTAGTCTGATTTATTTATAATGAATTTAATTTACTGCCCTTGCTAGCTTGTTTTATTTATTTAAAGATTGATTAAAATAAAATAAAATCTCTCTCGTTCGTGTGGTACTTTGGTGACTATAATTTAAACTTTAGTTACTGAATCAAAATGTTGTTGGTGGTTAATTATTTATACAAATTTTCACAGTCTACTTATCGAATCTGAAGTCCTTTCACAATCCGAAGCATGGTTGTTTGGTGGTTGTTCCAGCGGATAAGCTCGATGTTGATTTGGTGTCCAATAATCTCCTTTATTCTCGCAAAGCTGTAATCTGGTCTGGCTGATTTCTCGCAGAATCCCTCTTATTATTCTCAACGCTAATATTTCATCTATTAACTTTTCGCTGACTATATTCATTTTACGATGTATTCTTTAACTTTAACTAATTCACTGTTCGACATATTTCTTTTAATTTTTATTAAACTGTTCGACGAATTTTAAAAAATTTTTATTAACTCACTTCTTGACGTATTTCTTTTACTTTAACTAACTCACTTCTGGACGTAATTTCTTTTAATTTAATATTCTTCGTGATTACATTCAAATGTTTACCAATTTCCCAGAAGATTTTACAATATATTATGAAAGGTTTCACAAAATGTTTGAAGAACAATTATCTATTAGAACAACCTTGTACAAATTATTTTGAATAACTCCCCGGACCTATATTTATAATTTCCTCGTTTTCAACAGTAACACCACGGCTTTATTTTTCATTGGTGGGATTCAAATTTTACTGGAATTTAGAAAGTGATGCTTTCATCCCTATTGGTTAATTACTTTGTCCATTGACCTCTCCTTACTCTAATGTATCTCTAAATGAGTTCCTTGCCCTTTTAAACCCTTCAGTTTTTTTTTTTTTTTTTTTTTTGAAGTATGGGCTTGTCCATGAGCTGTCAAATTCTTTTATTTCTTGTCAAATTAATGACTTGTCGTTCACTAACTCTAGCCAGTACCTTTTCGTTAGTGTGTTTAGATTTCTTGTGTGTGTGCAAATAAAAAACACACAATATAACACTAGTTCTGAAATATTCCATAAACTGGTCATTTTCTCAATCAGTAGAGAATATAAAAATAATCTAAATTTTTAGACCACTTTCCAAGATAAGCCTGTCTCCTATCCATACATAATAATAGGCTATATGCTCTATTAAACTCAAACCTATATATGACTCCATTGAAAAATAAACAATACTACACATATATATTAAAACATTGAAATGTTTGTGTAGTGAGCGTTTGCCTTTGTATATTATTAGCACAAGCTATGAATATCTAATCTTCATAAATCACAAAAGGCTTAACTTATTTGGAAAAAAAAATTTAAAAGGAAATTGAAAACTCTTTATATTTCAGTTTTTACAAGCTTATTATTTATTTTAAAAGTACAAAAGAAAGTTTGTACTCTTTAATAAGATTGTAATGAACAAAGAAATATTAAGTCATATTTTAATTTTAATAAAACATAATATAAATACGAGTACACAAAATTATGTACGTAGTAGTTGTAATTTTTGTATATTTATTTATGTTAAAGGTTTAGTAACTCAAATTCCGAGTGATTTGTTTGAATTTCTACATGAATTACAAGATAAGCTAACACAAATCATAAAATCAGTTGGTAAAGTTGAACATGGATTCTGGAGATCTTTTACTACTGATGTCAAGACTGAACCTTGTGAGGGATTTATCGATGGAGATTTAGTTGAAAGTTTTCTTGACCTATCACACAAAGATATGAAGGAAGTTTCTACAGGTTTACAGGTAAATTTCAAAATGTCCAGAAAGCATTTAAAAACAAATTATGTTTTTATATTTCTTGTTATATATATATATATATATATATATATATATATATATATATCTTAAGGTATAATATGTTTAATCACATTTTAACTCACTTATATGTAGTATAGAGAAAGTTGTGTGATGGGTTAAAAAAATTTATATCCAGTTTTTTTTACATGTAACCGAGTGGTTATAAAGTATTTTTGAATGATACCATTCATTATATAAATGGAAACTCTAACTTTTGAGGTGTTCTAAAATATTGGGAGTTAGCTGAGGTCTAAGATATAGGAGTCAACTTCCGAATTCTTTATGAGAAGATAGTCATGCAACATGTCAATTAACACTGCCCTTTTCCCCTGAAAGCAATGGTGCAATTAACATTCAAAAGGGTTGTACTGTTTCCAAGAAATCAGTAGGTCAAAGATGTAGAATTCAACTTAAAAGTTGTAATGAGAAGATAGTCATGCGACATGCCAATTAACACTGTTTTTTCCCCTGAAAACAATCGTGCAATTAAAATTCAAAAGGGTTGTAACATTTCCAAGAAATCAGTACGTCAAAGATGTAGGAATCGACTCAATAGTTGTAATGAGAAGATAGTCATGCGACATGTCAATTAATACGGATTTTTCTCCTGAAAACAATCGTGCAATTAAAATTCTAAAGGGTTGTACCGTTTCCAAGAAATCAGTAGGTCAAAGATGTAGGAATCGACTCAAAAGTTGTAATGAGAAGATAGTCATGCGAAATGTCGATTGACACTGCCCTTTTCCCCTGAAAACAGTGGTGTAATTAAAATTTAAAAGGGTTGTACCGTTTCAAAGAAATCAGTAGGTCAAAGATGTAGGATTCGACTTAAAAGTTGTATGAGAAGATAGTCATGCGACATGTCGATTAACACTGCCTTTTTTCTCCTTGTGATAATATAGTATTTGATTGGGTTTGTGCAATTTTTATTGAAGTGAAAGGTTTATAAATTTCCTATCTGTTTTTACATACTTCTAATCTAAATTATAAGGTTAATCAAAATTTTGATGCTTCTCTGATCAGTTTGAGTTTATCATGGGATTGTTTCTGACTATTTGTATTCTGTTATCTAATACTGGTGTGTGAAAACTCCACTATACTTTACAAATATTTTATTTTGATTCATTGAATGTTTTTTGACAAATTCTTACTAGTAGTATGTATTCTAGGTTAGGCCTAGTTACTTGTACAGTAGCCTCAAACTAGGAGTGTGTCTGGTGTAATGGGCGGGTCCTCCCTTCTACTTGCTTTCCTAGACTGAATTAACGGTACAACACATTCCAAGAAAACTAGGAACATTAGTTACTGCTTACCTACATTTAATTCCTTAAGTTATAACATCGTGACATACTGCATCTCACCTATCTTATGATTTTGCATATTTGCACACAATGTCTATTTATAAAAAGTTATAAAACTAAACACTAACAAAGATAAAGTTTTGTAAAAAAGTAAGTTTATGTAATGAAAACTATAAAAAGTTTTTACACAATAAATGTAATGACAAAAATATTCAAAACAAGAAAAATTTATATGTTTCAGCTGAATGATAATTTCCTGCAAGAAAAAGTTGTATATATTATTTTGTTCATAAATTTTTTTTTTTTTTTTTACAATTAAATTTGGCACATTCTAGAATGTATTTGAATGCATACTGGGCGTACTGGTTAGGCTACTTGAATATCTAAGAATGGAACATAATATATACTATATTTTTGTGGGAAAATTAAACAAGATGATAAATTGGAATAAACTATCATTTATTTTGGAAGTTTTATATGATAATGTTTTAATATATTTACAATCTGTAGTTATAAAAACTGTGAATAATATTTTCAGTGAATAAATCAATGGTCTAAACAGTCTAAATATTTTCACTTTATAGCTATGCAGAGTGTCAGAAAATATCGTGCCAAACTTTAGGTAGCGGTTACATTGGTCAAAATAAAGAAAAAAGTTCCTGTAACCTATATCCAGAGGCACCTAGATATCCGACATTTTTTTTTTTTTACGAATTAATTTAGATGATGGGAACGGTTTGTTTTTGTCCATTAGTCGTTTTTTTAATTTTAAAAAAAAAAAATTGTTTTTCATTAACATAATTCAATATTATTTTTGTTTAGGCTAAATTTGGATGATGTAGATAACTATCAAGAATTAAATTTTAAGTTTTTTGTTCATAACTCAGGTTATCCATTAAAAGAGGAATTTTTTGTCTTTTGTACATTTTTCTTAAAACAAACGAATTTCATGAAATTTAACATTAAACATTTTTAATGACAGCCATTTTTAAACTTTACAAGGTAAAAGTTTTAGGTTTTGGTATACTGGTAAAAAAAAAGCATATAAAATTTGTATAGCCTAACAAATTTTAACTCAACGAAGCGTTTCCCGGACATATGTTTGCATAAATTTTTTCTTTATTTTGACCAATGTAACCAGTACAAAGTTTGGCTCGGCATTTTCTGAAAACTCTGTAACAAATAGTCAAGCTTAGACCTGGAATGAATAAGATTGTTTTCAAATAATTAATATTACTTTCTTTTTTTTTTTGTTTAGTAAATATTTTACTATTAAAACTTTTTAAATAACGATTAACATATATTTATAAATAAAACAACTAATTGTTACACGTTCTGTACATTAACAAAAATGTGTCCATCTCCTTAATATGCGTCTTTTCTGCACTTTTGTAAACATTTTATTCTTATTCATACCAATAAAGGAAACTAAAGTAGGATACGCGTTTACACAGAAACACTTGAGGTCTATATTTTTTTATTGGGATTGTACCTTTGAAAGCAGATGCAAAAACAAAGTGTGGGGCCCCTCTTTTCCTCTCCACCCCAGACACATTCCTTCATTTAGGATACTGTAGGTACAGTTTAAATATGTTGCCTTTTATTATAACATCTGTTGTTATTCAAATTAATTCTTATTTCAAATTTTACGTATTACCAATAATTTATGTTTGGTTTTATAGCTGATAGGCTGTATATCCTATTCATTGTACTGTTATGAGCTATCTATTTGTTTATTTTTACAGAAGCTACGTCATTTTATAAAACTACTAATTCATGTCAGATTGTAGTAAAAAATGTTGTCATTGACAATGATTTTTTATTTATCTTATTACATAAGATAACTGAGCATGTGTTGCATTCATAAAAAGTAAATGGCATCAATTTATTTATATTGTTTGAGTTAAAATGTGGTTTTTTACTGTTTTTGGTGTGTTTTCTTTAAGGCCTCGCTTTAAAAAATTTGACAGTATTGATAAATGATATGTACTACTAATTAAACGAGTGAATTGTAAAATTCCCTAATTTGTTTAAATTTAACACATAACAAATTTTCTTCGTTATAATTTTAAAATTTGATTCTCTTTATTTCGCTGTTGTTTAAAAAAACTAATATATTAAAAGAAGAAAATGTCAAACACTTCAGTGATGTGTAGCTGTGTGTCGACCTAAATTGTACAGTTTGAAGCGAACAATTGGAATACCACTTACACTGCTTAATTCCTTTCTCCTGCAACTTCACACGTTAATAAAAACTTGTGTTTATTTTATGAGAAAAGTTACTAAAGATAAATATCATATCCTTTCGTTTCATATCCATTATTATGACTGTTTTTTTCCTCACTTCATCAGTTTGGGGTCTTATTCAAAAATCGAGCCATGCTCGTAAAAGCAAGAACTGCTCAAAAAACTGTGCTAGTTTCATAAAATCAAGCCAAGTTCATAAAATTAAGTTGTGCTCGGAAAATTATGTTGAGTTCGGAAAATTGAGCCAGGCTTGAAAAATTAGCTTCAAATTTCCAAGGCAACAAATGATAGAAAATGTCTGAATAATATGGTTGAATCATCATTATCTAATAAATGTAACAACTTCTGTATAAAGCTGGAGTTTTTTAAAAATAATTTTGCACAACCCCGAAACACACAGACATTGCTTTATGACTACCTACATCCTCAAATTAAAAATAATCCAATATTGAAAATTTTGATTAAAATTGTTTATTAGTTTATCTTAAACTTTATGTTAATAGATTGACAATGGCAGTGGTATGAAACAAGATGCAACTGTGGATGACTTGATCAAAATAGTTGAAGACTTAACAAGAATACATTAAATTTTGATCAGGCATTGGTAAAAATCCTATTAAGGTGTACAATTAGTTTATTAGGTATTGGTTATTAATTTATAACTAAACATGTAAAAAAAGAAACCTGTAATTTTGCAAATTATTTTTCTGTAGATCAAGATTATTTTCAATTTTAAGTAAACCGTTAATGTAATATATAATACATGTTATATTTCAACAAGTGAAATATGAAAACAAAATAAATTCATTTGTATGTTAATTTAATTTGTTAATATATGAACATTTTTCTGTTAAGTACCTTCAATTTTTACAAGATGCTCACCTATTTATGTTAAAACAAACATCATACAAATTTTTGTCAATTTGAATTATTGATAAATAGTGTTATGAATGAGAGCTTTATTCAAATTAAAGCTGTTTACTTTACTTTACACTGTTTTGTTACTTTGCTTTCTTTTGTTACTTTGCTGTACAATGTTTGAATACTAACAAAAATATAATTTTTTTTATACATTCTACTTTTTAGTTTAAATTATTTAATATTTGTAAAATTAGAACAATGTTTCAAACTAAATCAATAATTTTTGTGACATGAAAGATCGTTCAAATTTAAGAATAAACAAAACATTTTAGAGGGTGTTAAAATTAAATTTTCTTGGAAGGTGAAATATTTGACATTATTAGATCAAAAACTCCTTTAAAATGCTCACCTGGATAGAATTGTTAACGCTAGATCCGGTAAAGATCATAAATGAACACATATGTAGACAATTACAGAAAGCGTTATAGTCACTGCAGAATTTTTTTCAAATCCGATGTTTGTATCAATTGAGACTGAGATTTCTGTCTTTATTTTGTATTAATTTTGTAAATTTTGTATTCGATTGAAATTTTAAATACAATTTTAAAAAGTTGGCAATGTTTTAAATCATATGACTCACTCCTCATCAATTGCCACCTTTTTTTACTATTTACTATGTTTCACTAAATTTGTTAATTAATTTGTGTAAATTACTTATAATTTGTAAATAGTTCTCTTTTTGCTCAATAATAGTATGCACATTATATCACAAAATAATTTCTCCAAACTGAAAAACTGTTTTTCAGTTATCGGCTGGGGGGTGTGATTTTTGTTACATAACCTTGTTATTTAAACTTTTCTGAGTACAATAATTTAAAACACTTTGTAGCCATGATTTTGCTATAAATTCTGTACATTTTTTTTAAAGTATGCCTCCAATATCTGCTTTCCAGTTAGCGTATCCCCAAACTGCCATATCTGCTGCTTGAATGAAGGAAACGTGGTGTTTCGAAGAATAAAATTGGTTTGTTTTTAATGTTGCTGATGAATTAAAACCACCTTATGGCAATGCTGAACTGTTTTCTTGCTACATATGAGATTGAAGAAGTATTTATTATTTTTAATATTATACTTTCCCTGAATTGAAAAAAGAAATTATTGATAAAGTATTTAAAGGATTGTCTTTCTCATACAGCATCTTATACATTGTAAGAGCCATCACCATAACTGAAAGGTCTTAAGAATCTCTTGTCAATAACAGTTAATCCTGTTGTTTTTTTTTCTAATTATCATAGCGACATAAAGTATAAAAAAACATTAGGTAACAATAATATGAATATGACGTCCATTCAAAAATTATCTGACCTGAATTTTTCCAACACAATAAAATGTAGAATGGTGTAACCTTCATGTGCATGTATGTATTTTTTCCCCAGCCTCAAAGTGTGTGGTAGTGTTGATAGTGAGCCTGTGAAAGAAGGAGCATCTCCAATACTCAGCATCTATTAAAATTTCATTTTCCACGAAAGGTAGAACAATTGTAACATTGGAATGACATCAAATTTTTGAATCAAGCTTGGCGATATCAAACTAAAAACCATTAGGTAGATACAGCATCCTACTGAAAACCATTAGGAAGATTCAACAGCTTTTCGGCAACAATACCATAGGCATCGTATAAACTTGGAAGAGCGGTACACCTGTTCTATAGTAAATACATTCTTATAATACAGTCAAGACTGTAAGTACATTTGAAGAAATTAAATAACAGCCTAAGACAACATTTATTGTCAGTCTTTCTTTGTGGGTGAATTCATAAATCTGTTTCACTCAGTACAACCTAATTTATAAGTAGTTCGAATATTTAAAATGTGTATTGTGTTTTTAATGCTGTATTTGGTAATACAGTTTTACACTATCAATATTTTCATTATTGTATTTTTATTTATTATTTGTTGTATTGTATTGTGTTTTGTTCTGTTGACTAATTCATTATGTACTGTTTTTTGGTGGGGGGGGTTTACAGCATGTTGATTAAGTTGAAATGAATTTTACATACCCAAAGCCAATGAGCACAAGTGCACATCAACGTAAAAGTTATATTTAACACTAGGCAGCAAGAAGTTGGTAGCTGATAAAGACAACACTCCATATTATTCCTTTTTGTCCGATTCAGAGTTTCTTGGTGAAACACAGCATGCTTGTGGTCAAGCTGAAAATACCACTAAAAAGTCTTCATTTAACAGAAAATTAGCTGAGTGCATTCCGTCACTTACAAGCTGATAGCGACTGATGCACCACTTCTCACTTTTTAAATTTATTTGTGCAGGAATAATTTAGATTTAACACTTTTTGAATGAACCTTGTTCAGTTTTTTAAAATGGTAGAAAATAGGCACAGACAAATTTCATGGTAAAAATGAGCCCCTCCCACCAATGTGTCAAGTCCCCCATACTCCTCAAAGAAACACTTCAACTCGTATGATAAATTAGTAGTTTATAAATAGTTAATTTTAAACTTTTTATTAACTAAAATACTAAGTCTAAATAATTATACTTTAACATTTAATTCATTAGAAAATTTTATTTGTGTTTGTTAGTATTCGGTTTTTTTAACCACTCTAAAACTGGTGTTATTCCTTCTCCTGTCATCGCACTTACTTCAGCAATTACTATTTCTTGTGGAATTTCTTGTTTCAGCCTGTTATATTGCAACATTAGCAGAGCCTCATTTCTCATTTGGCGATAAGAAGCATCCATTTTTGATAAAACTATTAAAATCTGAAATAAAAAGACTGATATATTTCTACCAGTCATAATATCTATGAGCCTAAACTATGTGTACCTAAGTTAGAGATAATATAAGAGTTACTAGTCTGATTATAGGTTAACATTAAAAGTCAATGACAAATATATTATTATTTCCCATAGTTTTGGTCTGTTGGGTCTAACATTTTTTGAAGATTAGATTAATTAATCTATACCAAGAACAGAAAAGTTTATTAAAATAATTACTCTCATCTAATCATCAGTACTGATTATACAAAAAAATGTTTTAAATAACTCGAGTTAATCATAGACACAATTTTTATTATGCCAAAACTGCACTAAAAATTTGTTTTTTTATTTTGTGTATACTAAAGTAAAAGAAATTATTAAAACAAGAAATTCTTTATTGTTGAAATTTAAACTATATATACCTTTACGTTTTGCAAAAGAGGTTCTGTTAAAATTGTATAAAACAAAACTCCTGCAGCAGCAATTTGGCATAGATTACTAGCATCTACAACGAAGATAACTTTATTTATTCCATCATAAAATTTGTTCCAAATTGGAGCCATGTAACCACCAACTTCTCTAATGACTATCTCTTTTTGACCTTCCAAAGTTATACCAATGATGTTTGTACCCACGGATGGTACAGTGCTTGATGTTTCATCTACAACATGTTTACCTTGAAGTCTTTTTAACAAGAGAGTCTTTCCTGAACCAATTGGACCCAAACAAATGCATGTTGGTTGCTTTATCAAGGCTAAAAAAAATGTATTAAATTATTAATAGTTTGAATTATCTTCATAAACAAATAGTAAACAAGTTTATAAAACAATTTTCCAAAATTTGTTAAAGTAAATCCAAGTGGCAAATGTAAATACAGTACAACCTCATTCGACTAGCCATTGATAGTCTCGGACCCCCTGTAATCCGGAACAATTCTAAAAAAATATAATGAAATTAAAATTAAAATGAATCGAAAAACATGATTGCATTTTAGTAAAAATAAAACAGCATTGTGTTATAGTTCAAAACCCAATAAGTTGTACATACCTACATGTTGAAACACATTAGAATAGTACTGTATTTCAAAAGAAGTTTTGTTTTATCTCATGTTGTAAAATATGCAGACGTAAACTGCACGAGCAAAATCCATTTTGGAACAAAACTCAACCCAAATAACTGCAAACAGAACAAAAGAATATGAAAATCAATGCTCTGTCTACTTCCACTCCTCCTACCATTCCCTCAGTCATAAACTTAACATTCAGTCCAGTCATTGCACTTTCGCTTGACACACATTTTTGTTACTGTTATAGTTTCGTGTTTTTTTTTTTTTTGTTTTTTTGCTGCGTAAGTACAGTAACAGTTGTTGTGGCGTTGATTGTTGTGTAATTTAACTTTTTAGTTTGGAAGAAAGTGATGAAGAATGAGTGAAAAATAATAAAAGAATTTTGTGACCATGAAACAAAAGATTGGATGCAGGGGCGTCAGCAAACAAGATTGCACAAGACTATAATGTGGGGAAAAGCATAGTCGGAGATTGTAAATGTGGTTTGTACAAAACAGAGGAAAGGGTGTTCCGATTTCTGGCCCTTTGTTGAGAGAAAAAGCCCTTCAGTTTTATGAGGACTTAGGAAACGACGATAACAAATTCATTGCAAGTGAAGTTTGGCTAGAGAAATGGAAGCTGTTACAGTAGAACCCCTCTTAACCGGTCTAGTCGGGACTGACACCCGGACCGGTTGCCCGTTTGACCGGTTAATCCGAGGCTCCCGTGAAAAATTTGTTTTCGTTCAAAGAAAGCTTATTTAATTAGGTAGCACTAAAAATTATGGAATAAAGATGTTATTGCAACTCATTTTATTGTACATAAATGTATCGTATATATTATGTTATGTATATTATACAATTAACATGAAAAAATTAAACACTACAAAGCTTTTTTACAGATTCCCCCTGTCAAGTCTTTTGACACATTTAACCGCGTCTCAAACGAAACCAACACAAGCTTCCAAGAAAAAGAAATGTTATATTTTCCATAATGTAGGCTATACTAAATTGATTCGTGGAAAAAAGCGGCCCATCAAACGTTTTTGTCTGTGTATGTCTGCTATACCGACGGGTGCCAATGCCGCGGTGTTTTTATGCCGCCGACAATGGGATACGCTATCACCAAAGTCGTTTGACTCGCCGCTGCTTTGGTGCCGCCGACAATGCGATACCGATATCGACAAAGTCGTTTGACTCGCCGCTGCTTTGGTGCCGCGGTGTTTTTACGTCGCCGACAATGGGATACCGCTATCGAGAAAGTCGTTTGATATCGCCGCCACTTTGGTACCGCGGTGTTTTTACGCTGCCAACATTAGGATACCGCTATCGACAAAGTCGTTTGATATCGCCGCCGCTTTGGTGTTTCAATTACAATTTATTTTCGGAAACTCTCATCCAACCAGTACACTACGATATAGGCCGGTTAATCCGAGGACCGGTTAATCCGAGGCTGGTTAAAAGAGGTTCTACTGTATGTAGTTCAGAAACTGCTAGTTAGTGGCGAGAAATTATCAGCGGATGAGTCGCTGAGTTTAAGACTAAACTGATAGACTAGAACGGATTAAGTGGGGAACAATTCTATAATTGCGACGAAACTAGACAACTTCAAAATGCTGCCCAGTAAAACTAGCCAGTAGACAAAGATGCGACTCCAGCCATAAAAAGGAAATGGTTACTGTATTAGCCTGTAGTAATGCTACTGGACAATACAAACTGAAACTTTTAATGACAGGAAAATCCAAACACTATCATGCTTTAAAAAAAATTGAAGAAAAAACCCTGTTGCTGCTTTGGTACAAGAATCAAAAAGTGTGTGGATGAATTCGGACGTTTTTAAAAACTAGTATTTTTACAAGTTTGTTCCTGCTGTTGAAAAAGAGTTTAAGAAACAAAACTTACTTAGAAGAGCTCTGTTAATTTTGGATAATGCTCCCACACACCCACCTATTGAAGATTTAACAAGTGGGGACATTAAGTGCTTGTTTTGCCTACTAACGTAACTTATATATGTCAGCCGATGGACCAGGAGGGTCTTAGAAGTGCTTAAAAAAATATCGGCACAAATTGCTATTAATGCTGATTACAAACATTGATAAAGGAAGTGACATGAAATACAGCCTCAATAAGATAGACATTTTAGACGTAGTGAATTGGGTAAGTCAGGCCTGGGACGAAATTGAACCTGTGACCTTGGTAAGATCGTGGAGGAATCTTTTGAACCACAAAGCTGATAAGTATGATAAACCAATGAAAGAAGTTGATGTTCTAATTGATGAAAGAGACAGCAATGAACTTGAACTTCTACACAGCATTCCTGGGTGTGAAAATGAAAACCAAGAACTGACTGATAAGGATATTATTTAAATGGAGAGAATGACAGGCCGAACGACGACAAAGGAGAAGTGATTGTTGTGCATCAAGTGAAACAACAATGATGTACGCTGATGCTTTCAAGGCCATTGACTCGCTGATTTAGTACATAGAGAAGTAAGATGAGGCAATAGCAACTGACATCTTCCTTTTTAGAAGATGGTGAGACATTTTTTCAAAAAACGATCTGACAGAATTAAATAGCCAAAGATAACCTCATTTTTTCAAAAAGTAGTGTACTGTAATTAGGCGCATCATTTATTAATTTTTATAAATGTTAAAATTTTACATTTAGGATTTTGTTTTTTGCCCATCAAAGAAAAACATGTTTTTAAAAGATTTAAAACTAAGACTTAAAATTTTCATTTAGGAAATGTAAATTTTGTTTGTTTGTAAAGTGTAAATACTGTTTACTTTAAAATTTAAATAAAAAGTAAATTAATCAAAAAGACGTAATTTGTATTGCTTTAATTATTTTTAATGTCTAAGTTTAGCCTACACTTTCTCAATCAATAAATTATACGAATGATTCGCTATTTCGTCTGTGAATCATCTTTTTAAATAGACTATCGGTGGTCCGGCTTTTTCCTAAATCCAGCCACCGGCGGCCTTATTAAACCGGACTAGCGAGGTTGTACTGTACCAGCAAGGAAGCTCAATAGCCAACACATAAATTTACATATTAAGACATTTATAAACAAAGTACTGTGGAACCTTGATATAACGAACCTCGATACAATGAATTTCTTGATATAACGAATGTTTTAAATCCCCTTCAATTTTCCATAACACTCAATGCAAATTATACCTCTATACAACGAAGAAAATAATATGAAAACCTCAATATAACGAATTTTTTAACCTTGGGGAAATACAATTAAAAAACCTCTACATAAGACGATGTGTCCAGACATGAGCCTATAATGGCGGCCCTCCCTCCTCTATTGTTTGGGCGGGGTTTTTGCAGTGTTGCCGGTCAGTGACCTCTTATCTTCCTACTGGAGAGGGTGCGTGCATTACCTGTGTTGTTTCTCGTGATAGTGTTGTTCTGTGGTGTAGGGATGACCGACAAAAAGAAGAGGTGTGCAGTGACACTCGAAGTAAAATGCAAGATTATAAAATGTGTGGAAGAAAATCCAACAAAGAAGAGATTGTAAATCGCGTTAGAATTTAACATTCCTCCCAGCACGTTGTCTACAATTTAAAAAAATAAAAACAAAATTGAAGACGAAAGCAAACTTTCTTCAAAAGTTAAACGGTTCAAAGCGTGTGATTTGAAAAATGTTGAAGACTGCGTTTTGAAGTGGCTAAAACAGTGTAGAGACAAAAATTTGCCTGTAAGGGGGCCTATTCTGAAGGAGAAGGCGCTGCAGTATGCAGCACATTTGGGACATGAAAGTGAAAGTGTTGATGAAAGTGTTTAACTTTAATGTAATAGCAGATATTTCTTGTTGAAACTCCATATTCAAGGATAAAATAAAGCAAAAGCTTAAAGTTTCAAATATTTAATAGTATCGCCTTGCGTAGCCCGTCGATGCCTCAAGGCGAAACAATTGTAGCTCATTTATACTATTAAATATTTGAAACTTTAAGCTTTTGCTTTATTTTATCCTTGAAAGTGTTTGTACGGAATGGAAGGACAAAATTATGGAGTTGGTCAAGGGATACCCACCGGATGACGTGTACAATGCCGATGAAACCGGTCTCTTTTACAAATGTTTGCCGGATCAAACCATATCGTTTAAGGGTGATAAATGTCACGGAGGAAAAGGCAGCAAAGATCGCGTTACTGTTTTGCTCTGTGCAAACAGCACAGGAACTCACAAACTTAAACCCCTGGAAAAAAGGGCTATTTAAGTGAGAGTGTTGTCAATTCCATTAACAAACTAGACTGCACTTTGGATATTGTTCAGATAACAGGTAAACAAACCACGATTCTCGGTTTTTTTAACAAAGACAATCAGAACAAAAACCCAGAAGAGTAATGTACAGAACGATTATTTTTTTTATTTTTTCACTTTGAAATTCCATTTTGATTTACATTAATTTTCATTTACACTCACCTTTAAAACAATATTATGTTTTAAATAAAATGTAAAAATACATTGTTTGGTTGTTAAATACTGTAAATTGATTTATTTCAAACCCAAGTATGCACAGTAGGTTTACTACAACATTGCAGTATACTGTACATACAGTACAGTACTGTATAATGAATGTTATATCAAGGTTAGTGTTGGCAGATTTCGTTATATAGAGGTTTACACCTGAGATTTTCTGAACCTCCATATAACGAAATATTGGCTGGCATAACCTCGATTTAGCAAATTCCTTGATATAACGAATTTTAACAAATCCCCCTGACATTCGTTATATCAAGGTTCTACTGTACTTTAATAGAGAGGTATGATTAGAAATCCGTCCCAATTTTAAAATTCAATTTTCACTAAAGGACAGATTTTAAAATTTTGAATTTATTTTCTAAATTTAGAATTAAGAATCCAACAACTTATCCTTCTTATCACCTTATGAATGGTATACCAAATTATACAATAATAACATATAATTTTTTTTATTAATTAGTATAGTATTTTTTAATTTTACACTTTAAAATCTTAGGTTTACTGCTATGCACCATAATGCAGTTATGTGCTTGGAAGAAAGTGATGGCAGAAACCTTCAGTTCATGAGAACAAAATAGCATATTATTTTGCTTAATGTTTGAAATGTTAAATGGGTACATGTTCCATATGAACATGAAAATTTGTTTTCCCTTGTTTAAAGGCAGAAAAACTCTTGGTCATCATAAACCTATAAAGACAAATTGATAAGCTACATCATGGTATTTATCCAGACTCGTAGTATAATGTAATACAAGCAGATTTTCTATATATGTAAAACTCATAAGTTGATGTTTGGACCTTGTATGAAATATTACATTATATTGGTAGTTAAAAGGGTCTTATCCAATAGTGTAAGTTTGTTTAAAACAATTGTTACACAGATTTTCTGAACCTTGTAATTGTGTATTACTACTTTTTTGACACCAACTAGATCCTAGCAGGCCTAATAGATGTGTTTAAATTAAATAGTTTTTCTTCTGTCATTGTGTCATTGCAAGTCTCGAATCTAAAAGATACTCTGCTTGTATTGAAGACTTGGCCCTAACGGGAACTATATAATTGTCATATTTTATTGGGAGGTCAGAGTATGAATTATATTTGTTTACAATAACTTCGGTATTTGGCATCGTGAGAGGTGGTCTTGGTATCATTACATGGAAAGTTGAAATCTGTAAATTTATACTTAAATAACACATGAGATATGAATAAAATAGCCGCCATTTTGACATTTTCAATTTGGATTTTTTGAATTTCAGTAGGGTTTTATATGAGCACACTATAGTGTTCTATACCACACATCATTCTTTCCATCTTAATTTTTGTGGGGGTTGTATAGTGTTGATGGACAGCATGTCGAAAATTATTTGTTCAGTTTCTTGAGGTCATGAAATCTGAAGATCAGTAAAATCATAGGTCAAAATTTTTGACAATTACCAAAATTGCCCTATACTGGGTAAGTAAAAATGGCCACTGAGTAATAAATGTTTATTATTCAATAAAGGTAATTGTTTTAATTTTATTTTTTATATCACTGAGGTGCTAAATTGTAGAATTGCCAGATTTTTAACTTCACATCACAGTCAAAAGTTGACTGCCAACTTCACATTAAGTTGACCGCAGAGTAATAACATTTATTAAGCGTTAACAGTAAAAGTAATATAAAACAAAAATATTACCTTAATATATCTGTCCGTGACTTAATATCAATTAATCTACTAAAATTAATCATTAATATTACTAAATAACGTTTAGTATATCATGATATCTTTAAACCTGCACATGTTTTTAAAGCTTTCAGTTTTCATTTTAAAGTTTTAATTTGTTAATTTATTCGATTTTGATGTGCTTCGTGTTTGTGTTGTTTTATTGTGAAGTATCGATGAACATATATGTGATTTCTGATAATGGGATGCCATCCCGAAATGTGTCAATGAATTGAAAGGAAATGATAACAAGTCAGTGATGGATATATTAAGGTAATCTTTTTCATTTATATTACTTTTACCGTTCATATACAACATCACTTGGAACCTTCACAATGAATTTAAAGTTAACAACAATGTTACAATTTTAATTTTGATATCATTAATAGGTACTGAATCGTAGCATCATGAGATTTGTAATTAAATGGAAATTAACTAAATGGGCAGTAGAGTATATAACTTTAATAAATCGTTAAGAACAAGTGTATTAATTCTGGTTTTTGTGATACTAATTTCTAAATTCAGTGGTTCTCTTCACTATGTGCAACTTTTTTTTTTTTTTTTGTGATTATTTCCTAGTGAGAAAAAACTATGTTATTTTAATTTGTATACACCATGATTAATTAGGTTAGTTGGAAAAAGTTTTGTTTTGTTAATAAAAAATGTATTGAGTTGTTTTTGTAAAAGAAACATGTTTCAAGTTGTTAAGATTCAAACGGAAGTTTAGAATTAGCTTTATACAATTAAACCTTAGTAGGTATGATAGAAAAAAAAAACTCGAACACAAGATGTCACAAAAATTACGTTTATTTATAAAACGCGTTTCAACGACGAAGTCGCCATCCTTAATGATACATAAGCTACAATAACAAAACTATAACTTATTAATTTGAGTTATAGTTTTGTTATTGTAGCTCATTTATCACTTAGGATGACGACTTTGTGGTTGAAACACGTTTCATAAATAAACATAATTTGTGTGAGATCTTGTGTTCAAGTTTTTTTTCTATCTAATATTATCTCACAAGTCAAGCTCAATATTTATTTATAAATTATGGTACTTAGTGGGTACAAAGGTCAAAGATAACAAAACTAACTAATTTCAGAATCAAAGCAGTCCTGGTTCTACTACACTAGAATGGAGGCTCGGTGTGCTAGCCCTAACACACAACTGACTTTGTATTAAATGTATATTATAATACTGTTTTATAAAGTTCTATTTCAAAAGAAGCCTCATGTTGAGGTGCAAATTTATAATACTATTTATTATTTAGTAAAACCTCACTTTGAGGTGTATAATTGTAATATATGTTTAAATTTAAAATGCTCTTTTGTAAAAGAATAAATGTAGAAAAAAAGAAATCAGTTACTGGACACAGGTTTTACAAAGTTTCATTCAACTTATTACTCTTATAATAAAATGATTTATTGTTTATTGCACAAATATTTTAATTTATCTCTTTCTAGTGGTTTGCTGATCTGGACTTAAATATATTTACATGAAATCTTGATTAAATTTATCTTATATTAAACAACATAGTATACTAAACATGAAAACCTTAACCTATCCTTATATGATAATAATGTCAAAAGTTTATGTTGAAAAATAATTTAGGCCTAGACTTAATATTTAATTGAAATTTTGATTTAAAGTTTTCACCAACTTTCAAAAATCCCAAAAATAGTTTATAATGTTCTTAATTTTCCAAATAGGAGTCTTGCAAATATTTTGTAATGTCAGGTATTACCTCTTTTCTGATTGTAGACACTTAGGCTTTGTTATATTGTATTATAAACCTGTAATATAATATAGTCTAGTTCTTTTAATTGTTTTTATACTTTTTACTAACACTACTAGACAGAACAGTTGAAATGTAATAATAATTGTCTTTTTGCTATTAAATATGCTAAATGGTTTAATTAATTTCTATCTTGGTTATGTTTACTTTCTGGTTGTTTTAGCTAAAAATTTATGATTATTTATCCTAGATATTATATCCATTTCAATTCTAGGCCCTTGATTTTTAATTAAATCTCTCCAAAATAAACTTGTCAATATCAATTCACCTAGATATTATGTTTCATTATAGGAATTGTTACAATATATTTAATTGTTAAAAGTATCTACTCTTATTTATTAACATTTGATTTATGATAAAACGATCTCAAATAAGAAATACAACAGTTTGAACCTAGTAACCATACAAACTAATAAGATGACCACAAAACTGTTATTTTAATCCCTAAAAGATTAGATATATTTTTACCAAAACAAATCTTTTCCATTATACTAGAATTATTAGGCTTAACCTTTTTTAACTATTTAGTGGTTTCTCATACTCTTTTTGAATGTGAAAATAGTTACAACTTGACATACTATATGAGGCTGTTTATATATAGTTCCTAAAAAAATTCTTAAAATTAAATCTAAGAAAAATAGGTCTTCCAATTATTACACTTAAATTAACAGCATTACCTTGAGCCATTATAAGATTCATTAGTCATTACTTTACTATAGAACTAGCTTTTCACAGCTCACCTCCCCCTTCTTTACTATAGATAATGTTAGGTCAATAATTTCAATTTATATCCTAAAATAAAGAGTGGGAGGAAGTACTCATGTTTTACTAACAAGATGAGGAAGTGACGAACGTATCACGATAATACTTTAATAAATTATGTGTTTGGCACACGCATCAAAGAATATATTATATATAATATTATTTTTAAATTTCTAGTGAAATTGATCATTTATCTTCGTGGAATTAAGCTAGTGGATGGTTCGTTACCGATGTTGCACAGCAAACAAAAGGATTTTATTTTAAACTGTGCAAATAGTATCTGGTCTTCGGCTAAGTAAAACTGATAAAAGACTGAAGAGATAAGTTATTTCTAGTGACAACTTTTTTTTCTAATCTCAGTCAGGATAGAGAAATAATCCACGCTATCTTATTGGTAATTATGCAGTGTGCAGTCCGAGTGAATTTATTGAGCCAAAAAAAAAAATTAAGAAACCGGTTACTATCTACCTTAATTGGAAAGAATTGGATCATATTTGTGTTCGGAAGCCCCTTTTAAAGTACAAAAATTCAATATTTCTGTCAAAAAATAAGAAAGTATAAATTTCAGGTTACTGGATTTTGAGGTTTATGATAATAAACTAGTATTTCAGAGATGCAATTCAGAAGCACATCATGAATAGTCGTTAACAAAACGCCAATAAAAGTACTACTATAACGTGAGTTTTGTTATCACAGACCAACAATTACGATAAGACTGTTGAACTCTGTTATCAGCTAACCGGTTACCTCCCGCCCCACACCTCACCTGGCACTTATCAGCTGATGCGCCTAGCCTGACCGGTTCTGTTCCAGCCATTGCTTGCTCTTCTACGCTGACAAGAAATATTCAATCCTTTAATCTGATTATTTTTATTCTTCTTTGTTACTTTTGGAATCTGCTATTAGGCTTCATCCCGAGTATTGTCCTTTTGTAGGATTACTATTATAGGGTTCCTTTTAGTTTTTATTCCAAACGTTTGAATCTACATTAGTTTAATCTTTCAATATATCACAAGAGATACAAAAAGAATACAATTACAGTACATAAAAGACTGAAAATACCAAACATAAAAATCTAAGGTGTGTGTGTGTTTGTTACTCAATCGCGTAAAAACTATTGATCCCATTGAGCTGAAATTGTACATGGACATTCTCAGGGTCCCTGGTTAACACATAGGCCTATTTTTATTTAGAAATTCCATCAGGGCACTACCCCACTGGCCTTGAAAACTCCCTTAACACTCAATTATCTATACACGTTAACCCCGTACGAAGGATGGGTACTCTGTTAGTGTAATCATATATGTTGAGTATGCTATAAAAATAAAGGTCTATTAAAAAAGTTGCCGCAAATCTGACTTCAAAGGCGAATTATATTCAAATTTTTACTGATGGGTCCAAAAATAACAATGGAGTAGGTGTAGCTACTTACTGCCCCTCTAAACAAACTTAACATTTCGGAAAAGTTAATTTAAACAGATACAACATTATAAACATAATAAGGCTTCGTTTTGATCGTTCAGACGTTTATCAATATCTATAGAACATAAAACTATATTTTACACCTAAATGCCTACTTTGTACGGTTGTACCACAAGGCAAATAGAAACATTAGACCATTTAATCCTTGAACGTCCAACTTACGAACTTTTTAGGAAACAATTATATTAAATATATCATTATATATAATATAATGTATATTATATGTATTAATGATATATGTATATCATATATATATAAATATATCAATGTATTATTATTATGTTTTCTTCATTCATGGATTTCTTCATCCATGGCCCAACCTTTTCAGGTTAAATACTATGTCTGAGGGGGCTCAGACGAGAAGATATAAAACATATCTGTTCATCCAAAATTCCTTATCAACTCTAATAGTGCTGTCCTGTATAATCTCCTCTTTCAGTGACTATCAGAGTACACACAAAAAAGTTAAAGAAAAAGAAAAGGGAATAGGTAAATTTTGTTTGTTGACTAATTTAACAGTATTTGTAAGCTAACCAATCATAACTTATGTATCAATAACTAGCCACCGTACAAGTATTAAAAACCAGCCACGATTTTGCGATCTATAGTGAATACAAAGTGCAAGTGAAAATCTGATAGCTTTTGAGAAGTGACAGTGCGAAAGTACAATAATTATTAGATGTGAAAACAAATGGATATTAAAAAGTAAAATTGGAAGGGGCCACATAAAATAAATCAGTTCCTGGTTTTTATTTGGCAAAAAGGAAAAAATTTCAAAATCTAGACATGTAAACTTTAATGTTGTACATATTATTATCAGGGATTAACAACTTATTGTTTTTATGTTCAGTTTGATATGGATAAAATACAAATAAATAACAATGGAAATTGGAATAGTTACACTATTTGAACACCTCTTGTGATATAACGATTCTCTAATTATAAAAGATTAATAATTTACTGTGATTTTAAATATCAAATCTAATCTTTGTATTGAAATATAATATTTAAAATGTTGGATATAAATTAAAATCTTACAATGCGTCTATACTATCAAGTCAGTTTCTCTTCTGACAGCGTTAACAGCTGTTACTTCTAAGTTTAATAAATGAAGTATTTTATACCAGAGTTGAGAATATGTTTGTTATAGAGTTTTAAAGTTTTAAATTGGAAGGAAAATGTGATGGCAATGATATAGTGATTGACATGAAAGTTTGGTGAATTCATATACCGTATAGGCCTAAAACGTTTTTGTGTGTTGCCGTGTTGTACATTCAGGTAGGCTATGCTTGTCACTACAGTTTCTCGTGTCTATTCGGTCCATAGTAGGTCCTATGCTGCAATTCATTATGGGCTTAGACTACATTAAGTTCTTAATGTAACATATTTTTAATTTGTTTTGAAAACCAATCACCAATAATTTTCTAAATAAATGATGTTTCAAGTTGAGAAGCCAAATTTATGGTGCAAATTGTTTAGCTTTGGCGATTAGCTTTTGAAAATAAAATAGGCTAGACATATTGTAATGGTAATTAATAATAGAAGTAATTATGTATTGTACTCTGCCCTGATATTTAGTTAAGAATAATTTCGAAATCATCTACTGATCGAAATTTTTTCACTGAAAAATCACAATCTAAAAACTACCAAATCCGATGTAGGCCTACCTATTTTTAAGTTAAAACATAATAGCAATGTTTATAGTGTATGGTTTGACGCATGCACATTACACAATGACTACGCTCGATTGCTAAAACCACCGGGTCAAACCTTTCATACGTTTATTGAAGTTAATAATTTGCTTACTTGTCAATATAATTATATACCATAAATATTCAACCATAAAAATGTTATTTAGTTATAATCTCCTGATGGAGATCACCCAAAGAAGAGTTTGATACTATTTTTAATTGTAATAACATATTTGTTTAGGTTAGGTTTATATTCAAGTAGACCTTTGGTTAATGCAAGTAAAACCTGTCATATAATCTAATAACTTAATGAACTCGATTTTTGACTAGTTTAGATTTAGGACATGGTTAGGATAAGTATACAAAACTTTCTAAAATTAATATATTCATATAGAGCCTTTTATAGAAAACCTTCATTTATAATTTAATTTAGATTCTACTAATCAATTTATTTAGATAAACTTATCTACTTATAGTTTATTCCTAAGTAAAAATTTACCAGAACATGTATTTGCAATGAGCATATTGGTAGGTATCTTTTATTTATGAAAGCATGTGTAGTTTGGACGTTAAACATTTTTACATTTTATTACTCATTTTAAATTAAACATAATTTTGATGTAGTTTAAATGTGAATATAAAACCTAATCTCAACTGTCCTTGACATCTAATATTATTTTATTGTGTAGTTTGTAATATGGTGTATCTTGGTAAAATTATCCATAGCCTACTACTTTTAATATTAATTTTTCTTAACAGATGGTACTGTGTCCTTAGTTCAGTTAGAGATTATTACATATTTTTTTGCTAAATTGTGAACTTTATTATTATTTTTTTAAATTTGCATCATAAAATTTTTGTGCATATAACATATAAATTGTTTAGAATGCAAACTATTTTAAAATTATTTACAGGCCATAATCAAATTGCAAAATTGTTAATGTAGCACTTATGCAAACAGCTGATGTCATTGTTAGAATAAAAATTCACTGAATGTAAATTGGGACCATTTGGCCTTATTCACCAGTAAATGTATCTGTATGGCTGAATGACTCGAAACATACTACTGTAACTAATGTTACTTCACCTACCAGTTCCCTAAAAATATATAGATAAATAGATATCTAGGTAAAATCAAACAAAATGTTAAACTCTTGAAATATCTGGGCCGTTAAAAAAAATTTCATTCTGCAGTAATAAGCTTGCCTCTATTAAATCAATGTTTGGACGTAACTTAGGAAACATAGTCCATGTACTATGTTAGGCCATAAGGGTCCTAGGCTGGTATATGCTAAGTTGTGGGTTAATCGAAAATTAAATAATAATAAAAAAATGATGGTATAGTGATTTATTAACAAATATAACATGAATTCCATTGTGGTAGCCCACGAATTAGTGAAATTTAATTTCAGTATATTATTATACATCTACTAATCCTTATTTGAGGTGTATTCTTACTTTGTCTCTACTGAAGTTTCGGGATATCCACCCATCATCAGGGAAATTAAAAACATAATTATATATACATACACATACAACGCATATTTCACTCCACACGGAGGTCGTTTAAAGATTTAAATCATATGAACAACTTATTATAGCGAGAACGGCGAGTCGACACCGAGGTTGGTTCTGTCCTTTTATATGTTATCAGTATTATTAGACGTTGGAGGGCCTTGTATCCGGATCAACGTGTCCAACATCATATTTCCCTTGAAGAAGAGTTAGTCGTTTAATATTAGGCTATTGTGTTATCTCGTTTCGTGGCTTTATAAATTTCAAATTCTTCCATGGCGTTCATAATTTGGCCTTTTTTGCAAATATGCATGATTTCTAAGTTGTCATTGAAACTTGAATACGAATGACAATTGTTTATAAGGTGCTCTGCAAAACTGGAACTTGTGGTAATCAGTTTTTTTTTATGGTAGGTGCTCCTTAAATCTTGTCTGGAATGGACGTCCTGTCTGGCCTATGTAGTAACTAGGACAATCGCTGCATTTGTTCTTGTATATGCCATTTTGAAATTGTGCATTCATACTGTTTTTAACTTGATGTTGTAAAATATATTCAAGTTTATTGGTTGTTCTGAATGTGATGATTACTCAGTCCCTTGATATTTCTCAGTATATGGTTTAATATATTTCCGAATTCACAAGACACGTAAATCGGTTTAGGACTGCTTGGTGAAGGTAATGGACATCTGTTTTTATGTTTCCAAACTAATTTGTTGATCGTGGTCCTTTTATATCCGTTAGCTAAGGATATATATTTTATTGTGTGCAATTCCTGGTCATAGTTTTCTCTCGTCATGGGGATGGTTAAGAGATTGTGTATAAAACTCTTATAAGCTCCTAGTTTCTACTCAGCTAAATGCTAACAGCTAAATGGAATTCAGTTAAGACAAAAATTCAGTCAAGGAAATATAGTGGGGTTCTGTGATGCAGATTGCATATTGATTAAAGACATTCTTTGACTTGATCTTTTTAGCCTTAAGGGGAGTACTTTCATGGAATTCAAAGAGACAGTCTACAACAGCTTTTTCAACAACAGAGGGAAACTATATATGGCATTGGCTCTGTCTTATGCTGTCAAAAAAGCCTTATGGATAAAAGGTCTTGAAAAGAAACTGATGCCAAATTACCAGAAAATAACACTTCTGTACTGTGATAGCAAATATCCCATTAATTTAATATAAAATTCTTCATATCATGTGAAACGTAAACAATTCATCCAAAAGTGCCATTTTATCAGAAAAAATGTAAATCATCAAATCATTATACTTCACTACCAAAATCATGTCCGCTGAATTGTTTACTAAAAGACTAAATATTTAAAAAAATATGTTGTTGTGAAGAACTGGAATTATTACAGTTAATTAATAATCCAGAACTTTGTTGTTACAGTGTGTAAAATCATTATTTTGAATGTTGTTTCATGGTGCAATTGTATTGCAATAATATTATAGGAATTTTCACCATTGTAATTTTATGTTTGAATGTTGATTTATTGTAATGGGGAGTTACTATTAATATATTGCACTCTATTCTTTGTTTCATCCTGTTATTCAAAACTATTTAAAACATTTCAAAATATATAATAAAGATAAATATAAAACAATTTTTAATAATTTTTTGTCATTTAACCAAACACAGTATAATAATCGAACTTGTTTTAACTTTCACAACTATTTCAAATCAAATTTAGGATGACGAAAAAGACCAGTACAGCATAACACAAAAACACTACCTCGGTACATAACACAAATTTCATTATAAAATTGTTTATATTTCCTATCACATATATATATAGGCTACTCTCCAAAGTCTTAAAAAGCAAATAATCATAATTATAACATATAAATTGTAAATTGAAATAATAGGACCTTACCTAACATAACTTTTCCGATATGTCAAATATTTGTTGTATAGATTGTAAATGTCATGTGATATTCCACCGATTTAACAGTAGGCCCTACTATTGAGCCACTTCCAAAACTGATAATTTATTTAGTGTAGTGTCTAGATTACACTGCAATTGTTTCAATCCCACATGTAATTGTCTGTCATAGAACATGGGATAAAAAAAAACCACTAATCTCAGATATTCCTTATATTGATGCTGTATACATGTTAATATTTTTAGTTCTTCCAAAACCCCTGAATTACCAAATACCCTTTAAATGGTAATGTGTTATTGCATTCAAATGTTACCTAACATTTTATAGTTATATTCAGTCAGTTCTATATTACTTAAATTTTACACACCACTATTTCATTTTCTGTAGATATGTACTAGACTGTTAAGTGGTATCTGGTAATGGTATAGATTGACATTTTAAAGTTATTCAAGACATCGGTTGGTAAAATTTTGTAGTCAATAGGTAAAAAAAATTAATGAAAATTGTAACAAAATTTATTTTGTACAATGTCATTTAAAGTCCAATCTACCAGAAAACGATACCTATACAGATTGAAAAGATGAGGTTAAAGATGATCATTAAATTTGTATACTTATAGTATGCTGTATTCCTACTAAATTAAAATTTTGTAATAACGGGTAAACTATGGCCATAGTTTGTTATACAGTCCAACTTGAGTGATTCGAATTTGAAATTAATTGGAACTTTTCTTTTGACCTAATGAATATTTGTTTAAAACTATAGAATCTACAACAATTAAGTGTACATTTAACTTATTTCAGTTAATTAAAATTAAAATGATGAGTAGACCATAGAAAACAAATATTTATTTTGTTAATTGTATAGTGCAGTATATTGTGTTGTGGTTTTCATCATGTCTTTGTCTAAATAAAAATATGAAAATATTATATAAATAAACAAAAAACTGGCATTTGTAAAGGGGTTAAAAAAAAGTCTAAGATAGCAAAGGTTTTCGGAATCCTACCAACATTGTTTGTCAACTTATTTCAAATCAAGACAGAATTTTGAAAAAGATAGCCTTATGACAAATAATAATAAATAATTTTAATAATTTTGTCAACTTATTTCAAATCAAGACAGATTTTGACAGCCTTATGACAAAGATAGAAAATGAGCAGAAAAGCATGATGTTTGATTAGTGTGATGAGTTGTTTATATGGTTTAAACGGGAACTAAACAAGAACATTTCTTTTAGTTGATCTCTTGTTAGAGCTAAACCCGAAGAATTAACATCGAGCTTGGGCAAAGATGGTTTTTAAGCTAGCACAGATTGGCTTGATGGATTAAAGAAAAGAACAACATTTCCTTCAAAACTATTATGGTGAAAGTTGGTCTGTGGATGTATAAGCGATAAATGCGTGGAAAACTGATTTGTTCAAAATGATTGAAGACAAACTTGCCAAAAACTTTTTTTAACATTGATGAAACTGGCTTATTTTATAAATCTAGATAAAACACTGGCTTTCAAAGGTAAACATTGTAGAGACTGCAAACAGAGCAATTAATGCATAGTGTTTTTACTTGGGAGAATTTGGATGTATTAGAAAAATTGCATTGCTAATGATTGTCAGTCGGCCAACCAGCGATGTTTCGAAAATGTGAAAGTGAAACCAGTTGGATATGAATTTAACAAAAAAAGCATGGATGACAAACTTTAAACTTTTTAAAAGTTGGCTGTTAAAACTTTAGAACAAATTTCACAAACAAAACAAAAACAAAATTGTTTGTTGACAAATTAGCATAATTCCTCTTTTAAGAAATGTTAAAGTTTGTTGTTCCTTCAAACTTGATGTCAGTAACCCAGCCTATAGATTAAGGAAAATGATCCTAAAGAAAATTGTAATCATAATTAAAAATCTTAATTACTGATGCCTATGGTTAAGAACATCCTCTCAGGTGCTTACATATATTTTTACATGCATCTTATCACAACATATGTTCAAATACTAACAATAATACCTCCTGAATGAGCCATTTAGTTCATAGGAGAACTCTGATATTAACAAGGAGAAACCCTATACCTTATTTGATAGAATAAAAGTTGAACACAAATAGTATATTTATTTATTCAAACATGTTTCAACGAGCTAGTTATAGTTTAGTTATTGTAGCTTGTGCATCACTGAAGATGCCGACATTGTCGTGGAATCGCATTTGAATAAATAAACATGCTATATGTGAGAATTTGTGTTCAAGTTTTATTCTATTAAGTCATCACACAATTCAACTTTAATATTTATTTATACCTATGCCTTATGATAAAATTGCCATTTCTATATGCGTAATGTGTGTTAAAAATGGAAGAAAAAAAAACACTTAAGTTTATTAGTATGGAGTTTACTAATAGATTGGAAGAACTTTTATTTTATAGGGAAGACCCCTAATGTCAAAAGAATGGTGATCTCAGCTTTTTATAATAAAGAATTTCTGTTAGTAATAGTAATCTGTATTGTATTTCAATAATTTTACTTGGTTATTCATCTCAATTCTAATTAATTTTTTTACTTGTACTTTAATTTGTTTATAGATTAAAATATGTCAACTAATATTCCACCTTTGGTGTCTTCGTCCCCACCACCATTATGTGATTCTGATGACGAAGAAGAAGATGATGAAAATGAATATGGAATGTTTACTACAGCAGAGGAGTTAGATTATAATGGTAAAATTAGTAATAAGATCCTATAATATTTATTCAGCTACATCAATTGTGGTCAAGAAGTTTAGAAAAAGTTTAAAAGATCCATTATGTGAATTATTTAAATAGAAAAAGAAACAACTTATTATACTTATATATATACAAGTAACTTATTATAATGAGTGCAATCAATACTGTACTCACAGTTATTTAAAATAATCAATACAGTATAACTTGGATAATTCGAAGCTGAAGCAACCACTTAAATTTTTGAATTATAAAGTTACATCTTTTTGGTTTAATTTTAGGTCCACTGAATGTCTAAAATGGTCATTCTTTCAACAAGTAAATATTTTTGTTGAGAAAGTTTATGATGTATAATAATTAAGCATTGTATTTAAACAAAATAAAATTTATTTATAAAAATATAGTACCGTACATTTGGTTACAGTTAAATAAATTTGTTACAGAATACAGTACGGCCATTCCAAATTCCGTACAGGACATTTTAACCTTGTTTTTGATCAATGTATAGCTTTAAAAAATTACTTATATTTCTCTAAAAAATGTAAAAATATTCCAAACTATATATCAGTAGTCATTTTATATTCTCCCAACCTTTGGCATTTTTTCAGTTTTGACTAATCTGAAAATATGCAACTAAAGGCTGGTTCCTTACGGGGCACCTTATGGTCACCTTGAGCTAACATGCCATGTTTATTTGTTAAACTCTGTGATTCTCTCTGTATTTAAGAGTTAATATTATTACAATGCAACGTGGAACAGATTTATAAGACATTTCCACCAACTATTATAATTTATCACACTTTATTTCTATGTTAAATATAATTTTTCCTGGTTCCGTACGGGACATACTATAGTTCCGTACGGGACACGTGTCAATTGTGGATTTAAATTAAACCAATATTTGATTTTTAACATTCAGTTTTAATTCCTGAGCAATACAATGCCTTTGCCTATCATACTTAAGAGTATTTTAATTTAAAATAAGCCTAACATAAATAAATGAACACTTAAGAAAAATCTCACTTAACGTTAAGAAGCCTTGTACAAGAGTCATTGTGTGTAAAAAAAAAATCTGTTTTCAGCTTTTACTTCATTCAAAGTTCAAACCAATTTACAAAAACAATTCTTTAGACAAATTTATAGTAGATTCTTTCTCCTTTTGTTACTATATCAGGCTGATTTAGGATTCTTACAATCTGTTTTATACTAATGTTGCTCTTGAACGAAGACGATTTTTCATCAAGCGTGAACAGTTTATCCTTCTTTGTACATTGTTTCAAGAACTCCACTGTAACAAGTAACTCTTCACTTTCAACTTTTTCTTTGAAAATAGCAAAATAGTTATGTTTAAGTCCCTTCTTGCTTGTTATTTAAACTTCAATAAATGATCCATTAGTCACGGCATTTAGGTAGTCTAAGTTTTGAAGCTTAGAAATGTCACTTTCATTGTTATCTTGAGACACATAACTTGCATCCACTCCATCTTGAGACGTACAGCTTGCATCCACTTCATCTTGTGATCTAGAGTAGACATTGATAATGGAAATGTAGTTTTGTGGGAGCAGGTTGTTTTATGATGTCAAGTCGGGTCATTTCTGAATTGACAGTCCTTGCTACAAGTACACTCTGGCTGTCATAATAAGGACGCATGAAGTGGCTTGATCGGATAGTGAGAACTTTTAAAACATTTTTCCACTCCTAATTCATCCGGTTTTCTTGACGAATAACTTCTTCCTTAGGGGTGTAAAAGAGGTGTGTTCCTTGCAATACAGATTTACCACATTCATAAAAGTCGTAAGCACTTGAGACCAGACGCTTTCTAGATTTAATAGTAAGCCAAACACTGCGTTTTAGTGCACCCCCAATGGCATCTACGGCTCCTTTGCCATGTGATGTTGCAAAGAACAACCATTCCACGTCTATACTGAAGTCTTTTTGCAGTTAACAAAGCAGATAAGCTGTAAACTTGTTCTTTAACTGGGATGAGGGGCCGTCTGAGAAGATAGAAAGTTCTTCAAGTCTTGGAAACCTATTTTTGAGATTTTCAATTATTTTATAAAGAAAAACCTTAATGGATAATTTACCATGTAACAAATCGTCGCTGACAACAGTGTATGAAGTGGTTGTATCCCCAATCCAAGCACAACCAGTGAACAAAGTAACTTGTTCATGCAACCAGTGTACGCTTTTCCTAAACTTTGAGGTCGTTTGAATGATCCAAGCTCTGATCATTTGGACAATACTAGGGTCGCTAAGGCCTACCTTCTTTTTTCCCTTCGCTTACACTTTCTTAACGTTTCTTGTTTCCTTAATTTCTTCTGCAAATCCGGTCTTATTTTCAGCTCTTCTCGCTGCTTTCTTCGTAGATTATTCACTCTCTGCCTTTCCTTTTCATGATACGCAGCTAGGCGTACTGGATCTGCTTTCAGTTTATCGAAGTACCTCTGTTTCTTTGTTTTATTATCCATTCCTAGAAAAAAGAAACTAGTATTAATGATAGAATAAGAATAAGAATCTTTATTGTCATTAGACACACAGTGTAATAGACATTGTCAATATGGTTGCAAAAGTCAATAACTTAGTTACGGTACCGTATGGTAACTTCAAATAAGCATTGTACATAATAAAGAATGTTTGACACAAACAAGGCCTACACATAAAAGACAGGTTACAAAAATACTAACAGAACAAATGACTAAAAACTACAATGAAATGTCACAGATAAAAGCTCAGGTACTAAACATTACTTAATTTGACATTAGGCCTATTTATAAATATTTTTGGTAAACACCTTAAGACATTGTTATCAAACTAGTCAAACAACAACAGTAGGCCTAACTGATATGAACAGATCATATTGAGGTCCAACACAGAAATGTCCCGTACGGAACCTCATTTTCTTTACAAATACACAACATAGAGAATAACTACATAGAGGAGGTTAAAAATATTGATACATACCTAACTCTTGTAGATTTTCAGTATTCTGTCTTCTTTGATTAACTATAAAAAGAAACTTTAACACTTTTTTGGTTCCGTACAGAACACCAAATATCACTCAACTTCTTAATATTTCATAAGTACAGTTCTGAAACAAAACTAAAACTACATGGTGCTTCAGTTAATTTAGAGTTTATGTGACCACCAGAAAGTAACAATATGCCACATGGAGGAAAAACAGCTGTTTACCAGGAGTACCAACATTAGGATAAAAATGTCCCCCCAAGTCAAGAAACATGTATGACATTTCAAGGTCTGAAAAAAGCATTAAAAGTGAAAAAATGTATTTATTTTGCTTGGATTCTAATAATTTACATATTTTATTAGTACTTTCTGTTAAAATGAACTATATTATTTCACTTTTATTTTTTAACACTTAGGCTCATTTTATGTGGAATGGCTGAGTACTAGGTTACATCGCAGTTACTCTTTAGCAGAATGAGCATTGTCATTAACAAAATTACAGTTTTTTATGCAAAGAATTGTGAAATTTTTGCTTGTTTTACAGAGTTTAGTCTTTTAAGGTTAGCAAAATCTTCGAGAACTTTTAGTGAATGAAAAACAGTTTCAATCATGTTTGTCCCTTCAATGTAGGAACAAAATTAGCACAGATGATGATATATGGATTGGGATCTCTTCAGCTTCAACTTATTCTATCTCCTTTATATTAGACGAATTGACACTCTTTTTGTTCAACACTTCTGCTAAAATGTCCTGATCCGAGAGTTTTCCACACAGTACCAAGTTTTCATCCAAAGTGACGTATTCAAATATCATGCCCATGGCGTCAACCTGTCTGTCTGGTGGAGAGACGTGTTCTTCTTCCATCAATTCAGCTTGATCAGTTTTTAATAAATCATCCCTTTCTAAAACAATTTGCTATTGTTGTTTCGGTTACTTTGTAAATATATTATATAAAAAGAGACGGTGTTTAAAAATAATATTGATCTGAATTTATCTTAAATTGGCACTGGTTAACATTATGTATTTATTTAAAAAAAAATTTACTCAGCTTATGGGCGCCAGATGGAATTAACTCATCAATTTTGAAAAAAATACAAACTTACTTTGAATCGAAATAATCTCAGGGTCGTGATTTCTTTTGAAAGTGTACTAACAGTGGTGGTTTGATAAATAAGAATCCTTTTTTTTTTCTGCTGAAACTGAACATGGTTATCTATTATGGTCATGCATATACATATATATTCATGGTACATTCTTTATTATATTATCTGAAATTATTTATTGTAAATTTAAAATTATTTACTCCTGTCTTGAAGAGACCAAAATTCTTTTTAATGACTCCACTTTAATCAGTTGCAACTTTTAATAATGATATTAGTTGTGAGCTTCTTTATTCTCATGTATCACAATTTATATTATTTTTTATTTAGAAGTTAAATTAAATCTTTCAAAATTACTGTTTACAATACAACTACTTATTCATTTAAACAAATTTTAACGTATTTTTTATCAATGATCCTTTTATATACAGAAATTTATATAGAATTGTCTATCATTTTTTGTTACCGCATGTGGTCATTTCCATGGTGAATGTCCTTTGTGGTAAGCTGCCCTTGTTCCTGAAATGCAATTTCATTGTAGACGCAATCAGCCCGCTGACGATCTCAAATTGTCTTTTCAAATTCACAGTACTACTCAAAGTGTTCATCACTCTCCTCCACACTCTACAGTCAATTAATTTTAAACTGTCCCTTCTATTTACTTTATACCTTACGTTATTTTGAAACTGTTTTAATAAAACATTTATACTACTTTGTCCGTAAATCTCCTTGAACAAAAAATACGTCTTACAACTTCAGATGCCACCTTTCAACTGTTTCAAGACACATCCTACCATCTTAAACATTTCCCACAGAGTCTTATTAAAATATTTAAAAAGTTTTCTACACAATTTTGCATCTGAACAAGTCAGACGCCGCCTTAAGACTCACTTAGCATTAACACTACATTGTTCTAAAATTTCTTTAAGCAAAAATAATACGTCTGACCACGTCAGGTGCCGTCTCTAAACTGAACTAACCGCATGCTTGATTTTTCAGATCCCACAAATAAGCGTCCTTTCCAATGTACAAAGTCAGCTAAAAAAAACTGTTCACATACTTTGCACCACGGACACTGCTTAAATCATTTATATGGCAACATGTTCTGTCTGTTATCACAACACAATATATCACTTAAACATTTATTACAACTTACAACTAACATTTTATACTTCAAATTAATATTTTGGAAATCTATATTGAATTTTTATTACCCTTGTTTTAATATTTATTTTCAGTCATTCATTTGACTCACGTGGTCTTCCCTATAGACCAATTATAAATCTCTCGGTTTATTTTCATATTTCAAATCTCAAAACAACCATTTCTTTGGTATCCAAGTTAAAGTTAAAATTTAAGGATTAAAACTTGAGACCACAGATTGTGACATATTCGTGCTGCATTATGGAAATTTATTTTTGAACTTTTGCTTTTGTCCATGAAAGAACTTGATAAGAGGTTTTATGTGAAATGGCGTGAGATTTTTTATGATGACCTTGTTATGACTTGTTCCTCTAAACTGCTTGGGTTCTTTATTTTCGATATAATCAAATGGTTATACTCAATTAACCTTTATTAACAAGAATAATCATCTCCTATCTTATTACAATGCTTCGATATTCTTTTTATTACTACAGTAAAACTTCGATAGTTCGACACTTAGTAGACTTAGGGGGTGTTGAAGTATCAAAATGTCAAACTATAGGGAGTGTTTTGAACATACACTAATAACATAGGGATCTTTAAAAACACAACTTTTATAAGAAAATTGTATAAATTTAATGAATACCGTAACAAAAGTAAACATACAGTTGCGTTTATCCAAGCCCCGACTAACCAAGTTCTGCATAAAACGTCATTGATTTATTTATAGCTATTTGAAATAAAACTGTATACAGTAGTACAGTTTTAAGACACTATCACACGGGAAAAATGCTGCCATTTCATTGGGTTGTGTACAAAGTAGTTTTGTTCATAGGAAATTGTTGTCATAAAATCTTGGAAATAGAACCCTATTTCTTTACTGACAACAGTTAATTTACACAAATAAAGCCCCACCCCTCATTTAAAAATATAGTACAGACCAATGAGAAAGTTTCATTATACAAATAAAACGCACCCCTCATCTAAAAATACTGTACAGGCAAATGAGAAATATGTACGTTGTGACATACATCAATTAACTCCACATTATATCCTAATGAGTTGTTTGCCTGCTAATATTTTTAGTCTGTATTAAACTTTGTGAATGAGATTGTCATTATGAGTGGAAAGCGATAATGCATGTGTATTCAATTTCTTTCATTTGAGTTCATTATCAAAGCTTTTTTGTTAATTTAACCGTGGAAGTGGCAGAATGCTCAAACAGCACGCTTTGTGACGTGTCTGAACAGGTTCCTGTGTCGAAGTATCGAAGGTTCACTGTATTAATCCAGAATGACTCTAATTGCTGTGACTCACAGATCTGATTCTACGTTATAGTTTAATTATCTGACTGAAATAATTAAAAAAATGTCTTAATACACGAAGTTTGCTTACCCTGTTTACAATTCTTATGGATGCTTACGGAGTACATTTGAAAAAGAAACCCGATTTATTGACGTTGAAAATGTCTAAAGCTGGCGTTTCTCAATTATTTAATAAAATTATCTTTCCAAACGTATGCTGCTTCTTGGTTCATATGTTATGTTTTAAACCTTTAACTTTTAAAATTAGACCAAAAACTAATATTCATGTTTTTGTCAGCTATACTATCACAAATTTTAAACTTTACATTAAGGTTAGAGTTTAATATGGTAGATAGCCTATTAAATACTGTCTATATTACATAAAAGTACATATTGACAAAATTATAATCTAGGAGTTTTTTTTTTCGGTTTTAGTTTTAAGGCAAAAAACCATAGCGGTCATTATCGACTTCACAAAATTGAGCATGAAGATGCTTTCACCTTAATACATAAAAATGACACAAAAACTATAACATACAATTTTTAAGAACAATAACAAGACTAAAACTAGTTAATAAACAAAAATAAACAAGAACATAACATCGTAGTCTGTAAAAAGGCCCTGCAATGAGTTAACAATTATAAACTATGGAAAATACTATTAACAACAATAAAAATAAATATTACAGGGCGGTAAAAGGACCCTGCAACAAGTTACAAAGAATAAAGTTTAAAAGGAAAATTAAACATAATATTACAGAGCTGTAAAATAAATCTGCAGTAATTGACTAGATAATTTTTTATATTTACAATACCCGATCAAGGATCTGATAATTATCCCCCAACATCGGCTGAATAGAATTAGGAAGTGCAATTGCTCTCTACACTATGCTTATCTCTCAAAGCAACACAGTCAACGTGGATGTGTTTGATTGACAAAACACCTTGGCAAAATGGGCATTGAGGCCGATTACCTTTTTCCATCAGAAATCCAAGAGTAATCATGGAATGACCGATACGAACATGGGTAATTACCACTTCCTCTCGATAACTGGCACCTATGGATGTATTCTATAGTCGGAGAGTGTCTTTTACTTCCCTCAGCTTATTGGACTGTATATTTGTCCATTCTTCCTCCCATTGCCTATTCAATACTAATTTAACTGTCAATATAAAGTCAGATATCCAGCAAAATGATACTCCGACGTCCCTTAGCTGAACACAGAATATCTTCAACCAAGGGATTCTTAGAATACATACTCTGGATAATCTAAGAGTAATATAAAGTATATTCATAATAAAACAAAGTTTATATTAATCATAAAATTTATGAAATAAATTAAACCACGTGACCACTTTAAAATGTAAATTTAACAATATATAACAATTCAAACATAAAGCATTCATTCCGTGCTAATAAAAATTGTATTGTATACTTATTGAGAATAAAAATGAGTGTAATTAATAAAAACACAAATGGAAGAAGCGGAAAACACTGAAGGAAGGCTTCAAATTTCTACAACCATATAATATTAGAATTGTGAATTCTAATATTATAATCAATTGTTATTAATTAAGAATTATTAATCTTTTCACAGGAACTCCCAGAATCATGTTTAAACAGTCCATCCACAAATGTAAAACACATGCTAGTTCACCCTAAGCATGTCTAATTACTTTTGATGAAGGCTTCATCCCTACAGAATGAAACCTCTCAGAATTAAGATTAGAACTGTTTCATCAGTGGTTCACAAAATTTAGAGAATCCCTAACCTTAAGAAATTTTGTGTTTTATTGTGTTTTTATTTTTGTGTAGTACTAAGTAATACCAAGGACCACTTTCCAAGGTAAGCTTCTGTGTCCTATCCATACAAAATCTAAACTTTACATTAAATAATTTTTGTAAAAGGATTGCCAAAATACACTCACAATACAAATTTGATTATATCAGTTCACATGTTAGAGTTGTAATGTTGTTAAACGTTTGTTTTTTGTGGTATCTTGTGATTTTCATAAAAGTCGAATGTCGAATATGTTTAACAGTACTTATATTAACATTTAATGAGAAAAATAAAATTTCACAGTGTTGAGTCTTAGGTAAATGTTGTTTCTATTACTCTTAGGGCTTTTAAAAGAAGTTAATACCTGTAGTGTTTGCCACGGAGTAACAACTACACACTATTAACTATCAGTTTATCATTATTTATCAAATCGTGCGGAGTTCGTACTCATGAGGGGGGGGGGCTTACACAGATGGAATGGTTGATGGACAAATTTACAATATAAATCTTATCAGAGTCAATATACCTAGTGTACTTTACAAATGATATATACGATATAGTGTACGTTGATAAAAAATAATGCTACAAAAACCATTATGCTATACAGATTCAACATAAAATATAAATTATAATACAAAAAATTGGGATTTTCAGTAGCAATTGTTAGTAGACTTAGTATTTAAGTTGCTACTGTTAGTTGTATTGGTCATATTTGTATTTAATAATTGATTTTATATGTTTTAATTTATCTACTATGTCAGTTACAATGGTAGTTGTTTAGCATCATTAAAATGATTTATTCTGATTCTTATGTTAATAATTTTAGAAAGCATAGGTACTTCGTCTTGTGCATAAGTTTTAAGAACAAAAATATGAAACATAGCTATGAAATCTTCTGTTTATGTAATAGAATAATCTTAACAAGTACTTTAGAACATTGGTAATGTCTTAATTAATGAATGCTCGTTAACATTATGCTTTATTGCTAAAGTAAACAATAGCAATAGTTTGATGCTGAATACCTTACATGTATTTTATTTTAGACTATAAAACATTAAGTGTGAGTGGTCATATCTTTACAAAACATAGGTTTCTTTTTAAAATGTATATTGTTCTTTTCAATTATTCTGATTGATATAAAAGATGTTCGGCATAAATTACTATTTTTTACGTAAAATATTTGTCGTTTAAACATTTAGTTACTGAATAAAATGTTATAAACTAGATTTAATCTTTAGATTTTACAGAATTTAGACACTGAACTGTTTATAATGTACTGTATTTAGTGAGGTGTGTTAAATAAGTAATTTAGACTAAACATAACTCAAATGATGATCTTGACTAAAGACTTTATGAACTGTAATGGTAACATAAGATTTATTATTGTTACTTTGTATGAATACATAGCGTTTTTATTTTATTTTCCTAATAGTCTTTTAAGTTAGTTATTAAAATTGAAAACATTTATTGCACAGAAGTGACTAGAGTAGGAATAAAAATTCCTTCATTTTAATGTAAATATTTTTAAATAGAAATCAAGTTGTTTCCACTAAAATTACATATGTATTACAAGTAATGACTTATTACGCTAACTAGATAATAAAATTGTACTAATTTCTATTCTAATTTAAAAGCTATCTCTGAAACATAATTCACTGATCTCAAGAAGAGATTATTTATGGAAATTGATGAATCTGAAGGTCTCGAGCCAAAAAGTTCTTGACAGAATTATAATTAGTAGTTACTAAGGTCTGCTCTATATTAAGTAATAATTAAAACAATCTTTCAAATAAAAGTTTCTTAGTGTTTTCACTGTGGACACAATTTATGGGTTAATGGTCATATGTAAGTTGCTTTTCTAATACAGTTACTTAATTAATTAATTAATTAATTACATGATCAAACATCCTTATTATTTAATTATTTATATTTTTGATTGGTTGGAGGATGTCCCATGCTTACACATATGATTGGCAAAACATATTCATTTGACTGTTTAGGTATAAACCGTATGTATTGAGCTGTGTTAAATAATATACTTATTTTAAACTTAACCTTCAAGTGTTATTGTCAAACATAAGAGAATTAATGCTTGTTATGTCTTACTTTTCAGATTGTATGCCATTCCAAGCAACAAATGAGACAAAAATTAATTTATCTGAAAGTGTATCACACACCATTAGACATAGAGGTACTGAGCAAGATAGTACGAGTCAAGACTCAACAACAGATTCAGGATTATGTCCTGACAGTGAAGGAATGTCGCCAACTCCTCATAGTGATGATGAAAGAACTGAAGTAGTGAAAATACGTGTGTGTGAAAGACTGCAAGAAAACTCTTTAAAGAATTATGAAGATAAAAAGTGTGTACATAATGAAAATGGGGGTTGTGATTATTTAGGTACAATAACTAATATTCCAGACCGCTTAATAGTACCACCCAAACATAAAAGTTGGTCACAATCAAACGGTGAAACACAAACTTTAAAGTGTAGTGATAATGAAAGTGAAATATTAAATAATACTGACAGTTGTGATGATTTTGGTAACTTTGAATTTGCCTCGATATCTGATGAACATTTTAGTAATAGTAATAATTTACAAAACAATGATAGTAGTATAAGTGAGAGTGGGAAGTGCGAATCTCAGGAAACAGAAATATTTAATGGCTCTAGAGCAAGTTCTACAAACAGTATTAATATAAAGGAAGAACATAGTGATAAATCAATTAAATCAGTATTGCTTGTTCATAATGATAGTGAACAGAATATTAAATCAGTATTGTGTAGTGAACAGAATATTAAAACAGTATTGCCTATTCAAGGTGATAGTGAATTGGACATTAAATCAGTATTGGCTGTTCATGAAAGTGAACAGAATATTTTAGAAACTAATTCAGATAAGATTAATATAGACGAAAATAATGATATAACCGATCTAATATTAGATCCTGTCAATAGTAGTTTGGAAGAAGAGGAAATAAGACATGATTTGCTACAAGATGAAATGTCAAAAGAAGTCCTTGAAACAGCACAACAAATAAATTTCTCAGAAGAGGGTGTTATAGATAATTTTGGTGATTTTCAATTTGAATCTGAAAAACCAGTAAGCGAAAAGTACGAAATGTATTTAGATTCACACTTGGAAACACAATATGTGATACCAATTGTAGAAGGTAAAGAGGAAATTGTAGAATTTGATGAATTTTCAGACTTTGCTGATTTCTCAAATTCAAATTTTAATCAAAAAGATGAATTAAATGCCAGCGAGGTTAATATATCTAATGCTGAAAACAGTTTTCATTTCTCTCAGACCAAAGAAGAAGTTGATAAACCAACTGAGCTATATCAGGTTTGGATGTTATTGTTTTTTATTTGAACACTTTCTGAATAGATGTGATATTGATTGTAATTCAATATAGGTTATAGCTAGATTAATTTGTATTTTCGAAATTGTTCTGTAATGTAGGATTTCTATACATACAACATCTGTTCAAAAGTTTTCTGTCTTTTGGCCAGGAAAATACAATTACTATTCATCTGGAAGTCTGTAAATCTAATTCCATTCAAAGTAGTCCTCTTGTGATTAAATACATTTCTGCCAGTGGTTCCACCAATGTTAGAAACATTTTTTGAATAACTCTTTAGAATGGATTACATCTGGCCCATTATATTTTTCATAATTTCTACTTATGACTTAAATCAGGTCCCTTTCAGCAGAATTTTCAGCTTGAAGAACAATAAAAAAAATCACGAACCATAATAAATCACAAGAACTTGTCTGGTTTACCACAGAAGTGCTGTGTTTAGCCAAGAAATTTTAAATCAGAAGTGATGAGATGATTAATTACCATGATGCATCTGGCAAATTTTTGTTGCCTACAAGTTCAATCTCTCTCCTTTGCATAACATCACGAAGGCGATCCTGATGGAATCCAGCTGGATGTACAGTTTCTTCATGTAGTCTTGAGGTAGATCTCTTCATCTTTCCTATCAGGTCCTCTCTTAACCAACTCTTGTTCTCTTCCAACTCAGACGCTTTTAGAATATTCGAGGGCTAGGGGTGTTGTTCTTTTCTTATTTTTTTTTATAAAGCAATGATCGAAAGGTTTTTTTGCCATTAAACAACAAGGATAAAAAACTCACAAAAGTGACATACAAACTCCAGATAATATCACTTTGGTAATTTTTGGCCTTGTGATACACTATTACACAGTAGTCAAAGACAACGGTTAATATCATTTTGATGTTACTGTACACTTGACATGCTTCTTTTTTTCTACTTTGGGGATGTTGAGTAACTCCAATTTTACAACTGTGTGTTAGTTTCCCAATCTATAAACCCATGTCTATCATAGGCTATTGCAGATTCACTATGGTATGCTGCAAGAGTTACTATATCATTTTGCTTTTAAATTAATTTTGTGGATTCTTTCCCTAAGGCCAAATCCTTGTTAAAATGAAATGTACCAAACCAGTACTTATCCTCACCCTGTCTCCAAGTTCTTGGAAAGTGACACAAAGGCTGTACTTGGTCATTGACTAATCATTTCAGCTTGTTGAGGGCCTACCAGAATGTGTGTCTCTCTTTGACTAACTACCAGCTATCTTTGAAACAGTTGTTCTATTCCTTAATTTATGTGATGCCATGGCATTGTTGCCAGAAGCTTGCTGAATTTTCCATTTAGGTATTACCAAGTTCGGTGCAATACAGTTGTCTCATGTTATTTCATGGACAATGAAAATTTGACAGCTTGAGTACATTTCCTTAATCATGGGCTGATTGATGTGGGGGGGGGGAATACATGCATGTACATTAAGGTATTCTCCACCATCCCCCTCCTCAACTCTATCATAGATCACCTTCTATGTTTCCACAAGAAAAATCCAGGTCTTTTTGAACAAATTCAAATATCCTATAGCTTTGATTTATTGTTTTGTAGATTTTTACTACAGATATGTACAATTTTGTTTTGTTATTGTTATTATGTTAGTAGGAATATTCAGTAATATAAATGTCAAGTCTTTAGACTTAATTAAATTTAACTTTCTGATTGAACAGTACAGTGACAATGATAGCTGGAGTGAATTATTTCCAGTGGAAGACAGCAAGGTTGAAAGTTCAAATTGTAGCTCTATATGTGTTGAAGATAGTCCAATTTGGAGAAAATTATATCCTATTGAATCAAGTCCAGCTTTGTTGTATCAATGGAATAACTCTTACGCCAACAAGAAGCTGCTGTCAGCTTTAAATATTGACTCCAGAAACATTGTAAGTTTTATGTTGGTATTGTAGAATAGTCGTTTAGAATAAGGTAAACCCTACTGATGCTTTGAATAACAGCAAACATAGGAGAATGGGGACAAAGTTAATAATTGCAATAGGCTGTTGTAACAAATTTATAGCTTGTGGTGAATACTACATTTAGGCTATCTTTTCTTTCCTTTAAATATTTATCTCCACAAGTCCAAACATGTTATTTTTAAAACAAAATTATTTAACTGCTTTAGTGTTAAAATGTCAGAAAGATGTTCTAAATATATTAAATTATAATTTTTAGAAATACTTTTGAAATGCATAACTTATTTCTTTCTACTTGTAAAATTAAACATTCAATTATACAATTTTAATTTATATTTGAGGAGAGATCTATACTATAGAAATGGCTTATTTTACATTATACTGGAGTATGAGGCATTTCTGGATTCTTTCAGCTCCATCCAGATGGATCTTTTATTACCACTATACTAATATCATACCCAGTCCACACCCAAGCTTCTTACGGATCTTAAAATTGTTTTAAACATTGTTCCATCAACCTGTATCATTATGAGGTTTGAGCCACCAAGATCTTTTATATGCTAGGAAATCATAGTTACATATCCAATGTTTGACCTTTTCTTTACTAAAGGAGTCTCTCTAGAAATGGCAGAAATTAGTCTTAGCCTAGCCCATTTATTTTTCTACTGAGAATTGTTAGTTGGTTGACTCTTTTCCTAGAAAAAGCACTAAACTTTTTAGATTGTCGGAGACAGGATATGTTGTCACCAATAAGTGGATTTTTTTTTCTTGTTTTCAGGCCTTCATGATATTTGTGAAGTTGGTTCTGAGTATTCCAAAGATTAGTTCAGGCCCTATGAAGTCGGCCTCTGTGCTTTTTCTTGCAATGTAATCTGTTTTTTCTTCTCATAATTTCCTCATGCCCTAGCAATCACAGGAAAATAACCTTATTGTTTTTGATGGCTAATTAAGGGTTTATAGATATACCCAGACTAGCATCGATTCCAAAATAACTTTGAGTCTTGAGAGCTGTCTGTCTGACATAATATAGATTTTCCACTCTTGAAAGTGTTGTTAATATTCTATCTAATGTATAGTTCTATGGCATCTAGATTTAAAACATTTCATATTAGTGGATAGGGGGAATAGAAGGTAAAAAAGGGAGTATTAAACCAAAATAAACATTTAATAATGTAGAAAAATGAAGAGTAATTCCACATTCAAGATGGAGGAGGGGTCAATGAACCTCTTCGAGAAAGAATAGACAAATTAACTAAGAATTTTACCAATAGCAAATCTCTGTTAAAAATTGGCTTTTATGGTTATAATTTTTACCTTAGTGAAATAAGTAAATACTTGTGTTAAATATAAAAAAACAATATACAGTTAATTAGACAAAGAAACTATTCAAGTTTTGTGCATTTTTTTATGAACATTGTAATAATATGAAAATGTAAGGTTAGAATTTACATAATAAAGAAAGAAAGAAGCTAAGTGCGATGCAAGTTGGGCGCCATGATAATGAAATAATTACCAAAATAAAGTAAAATAAAATATATAAAAACAAATTTATTATTTAATTGTGAATATTAATTTAATAATTAATATTATTATAAGAATTTTGATGGGTCGTGAATTCTTTTGAAAAAGTGTACTAAATGGAATACTGGACGGAAAGTAGAAGTCTTTTTATACTGAAATGAACATAGTTTTTATTTAAGTAAACATATTACGACAAGTAGACATACATAAAACATGAATATCAATAAACAATTACCATAAATCATAACATCATATCAAGAATCATTATTCAAAAAGGTCATTAATCAAAGGAATTTAAAATGTAATGTATAATGTTAAATGTAGGGTTAGTTCGATTATCTAGTATTAGCTATATGTTGAATCTTAGTTAAATTGACACGAAGCGCGTACTATCGCCTTGGCAGTGTAAAATAATAAGCCACGCCCCCTTCAGTTTGTATAAATATGGGGTTCGGCTCAACGTTAGATTCAGTTATAGTTTGATTGGTGTAGCTCGTGTATCACTGAAGAGGACGACCTTGTCGTTGAAACGCGTCTGATACTTAGGCGTATTTTTTATGAGAATTGTGTTCTGTTTGTTTGTTATCCTGTAAAGGAATTTAATTTTAATTATAATTTATCATATTTAGAGCCTGGTCCAGTTGAAATAAAGTTATTTCAAGCTCTGATACAAAAATTTACCTTAAAGAAACAAAGGTTTCATTCATAGGTTAATATGTTAAAATGTTCAATTTAAATGTTAATCCATATCAAAAAGAATTTTTTAATATATTGCAAATTATCAAATTTACTATTGAAACAACATATTAGAAATATCAAGCAAATAAAACACAATTATAAACATTGAAAGTTTATACGAATCTACAATTACTTAAACAGTCATTTTTCTTAACCTACAGTATATTTAGACAAAACACGAGTTTTACCAGACACGTTCTTTTAGATAAACCACATTTTTTTCACAGAGGAAAGTCACTTCACTTCAATGAAGTCTCGTATCACTGTTCATTGGTATTAAAAGTTATTTCTGGCGACATTGTCCTTGAGTGGACTCAACTACACTCGCGACCTTGAGTGTTCAATCTAGTTTCATATACATTTTCGATAGTTCAAACGTTATTAACATTATTAGATTAACACCTTTAAACTTCGTTGAATTAGACCTTTAATACCGAACAAAACATTTTACTTTTGGCTTTTATTGTATGTAAAGCCGAATTCTTTAGTTGAAACCACATGGTTTCACTTTTTGATCATATTTAACTATTTAGGTCAGTTTTTCAACAGAATAAATCACTTTGTTAATAATATACGACATTGTTCACTGAAATAGTTTACTATAATAAAACATAGCGCTTCATATTTACACTTTTTTCCTGTCTTACAAGGACTCGCCAATCTAGGCGACTCACTGCTCTGAGAGAACTCCATTGAATGATGTAATGTCCAGTAGCGCCCAAACCTTACGTGGTAAAAACACGTGATTTGCATTTTTATTAATTATAATGCTTTTAATCACTCTAATTATATCTATACATAGTATACATTTCTCTGGTTATTTTTTATTATTCACCTTGTTTTCAATTTTTGTCTCTTTTAAGTTATTTATTGAAATTAGACGAACTATTTTTCTAACGCGCTTCCCTTTTCTCTTCTCATCTCAACCAATTATGTGCAACTTCCAAGATTCATGCGCTTTTTGCGCTAAATTCAAATTTTAAAATGTACAATATTACAACATGAATAACATGGTGTCCAATGACTGGGAATATGTACTTGAAAAAGCGGGAATTGCATGGTAAATTTTTTGCTCTCCTTAAACAAACATTTCTATTTTATTCCACTTTTACACCTTTTTTCCTTTTGTCAAATTATTTGAAAAAAAAAACAACATAAATTTGAAATTAATCTTGATAATTTTGCTATTTTATATTATTATGTCACTAAAAAGAATAGTGTACTAATATGTAATTGAAAACCATTAGAGAAATAAGATCGCAGGCATCTTGCTAATAACTGTCATAGTTTTAGTGTTCTGATTATTTCACCATTAATATTTATGAATATCAACAACTGCTGATGTGGCTTACATTGTTATAGCATCTACAACACACACAAAATAAAATAGCCACATGTTTGTGTGCCAAATTACAACACTACCAAATTTATTTTTAAAAAACAACAAAAAATAATAATAATAGCCACACGTTGGTGTGCTAAATTACTTTATAACATGTCTCTTTGAAATTATCCCTTTATGAATAAATAAAATCGTAAAATACAAAATTACAAGGATAGAAATTCGCTTTATTTAATTTATCAAAGTAAATTAAAATTAACATACATAAATGCCATTCATTAAAATTAAAAATTAAAATTGAGATATTATTTTCAATAATGTCTTCAATAGTTTATTATTATTATTATTATTATTTTTTTCTTTATACATTACACATTATGATATTTCACCATTGAAATGTCTATGAATGTTCATCATTTAAAATACATAAGAAAATTAGCTATATCATAAAAGAAATTCATAAGTATTATTAAAATCTCATTAATAGTTGTTGAAATATATTCTTATATCTAGCTCACTGGATCGTAACAATTGTCTTTACACATAGGATGATATGGAAAGAATAAATCTTATCTCGGAGTAGGTGGGTGACAGCTTTTCCCAAGTGGGTGTTGGGAAAAACAAGATGATGAAGTGAATTAATTAGAATTTCTGAACTAGGTCCCAAATAATTAATAAAGAATATAAAATAAAAATTATTACTTAAAAGATGGAATGATATGAATGAATATATGTAATATTGTTCACAGTTATATTAACTTATTATTTGTCTTTAAAATAGTTATTTGACTCAATTAATTATGGCCTTCACAGGTTGAAAGTTTATATTTAAGAATTATTGTTTTTGAATTAGGTATGAATTACAATGACATCTATTATTGGATAAGTCTCACTGTTATTGCTGAAATTCACTTCTCTTTTTTCTTTCAATTCATTGGAGATCGACTAGACTAGATATCATTACTGTTTGCACAGTCTTGATGTATACTTATTTTCACTAGATTGTTGGATTCAATGGTTATTTTCGCATTTAAAACTCCTTGAGCTTGGGAAGCGTCCTTTCTCTCTAGATGCCTGATAAAAATCTACTTGTACCAAAATCAGCGTTTCAGAAGTTTCAAATCTCCCGCCTTCTATATTAAGCGTGTGTGGGTGTGAATTGATTTGATGAGAGATGAAATAATTTGTTTTTATTAACTTTTTTTTTTTGTTTTTGGATAGCAAATGGGTTGATTTTTTATAATGAAATTCTGTGGACACAAATATCTTAAATTAAATGATACATAATCAAATAACATTTCAGAAACTTAAAATACTATCAAATAATTTACATGTTTCGAATTTGTACAGAGGGAATGACGTTTTAACTCTATCTCAATGGAATTTTCATTGTCCAAACACGTGCTAGTTTCCTTTATGGGTGTATCTTTCTACAGGGAGATCTAAAGACAATTATGATATCGGCCATTTTTCATTACATACCTTGTTCTTAATTTCGAGTCCTACTAATTTATCTACATATTTTATAAACTTTTGTTGACAACCTTTTAGGTGTTAAATGTTCTGTTTAATCCACGGCTAGTATTCAATTCTTTAATTTTAATTTTGTGTCTTAGTCATTTAATTTTTTTAGTCTCCTTCCGTCTCGAATTTGATTTAGTCTAGGCCTACAAACTGATATCTTTAAAATCAGATATTTATTTCGAATGCTCGTGTCATGTCATTTTTATATTTTCCCCAAACCGGTTGAATAATTTAGAATAGTTCTGATATGGTTATATGGGAGAAAGATATAACAAAATTAATTAATTTTATTAAGATAGAAAGTCAAGATTTTCCGTAATTTTAGTGTACTAATTTGGAATAGATGTTCAATGAACACTGTGGTGAATCTGAACAATATACAACACTGAAACCCCTACCACAAGTTTGGTACAATAACACACACACACACACACACACACACACACACACACACACACACACACACACACACACACACACACACACACACACACACAAATAAAATAAAATATTTATTTGCCTTATGTTATTTGCCTTATATTTTATTTGTGTGTGTGTGTGTGTATGTGTGTGTGTGTGTGTGTGTGTGTGTGTGTGTGTGTGTGTGTGTGTGTGTGTGTGTGTGTGTGTGTGTTATTGTACCAAACTTGTGGTAGGAGTTTCAGTGTTTTATATTGTACTAGTTAGGAGTCTTGCATATTTGCTTCTAGATGCCGTATGTGTTGATATTCCAATTCAATGGAATTCATTAAATATTATATTTTTATTTTACATACAGTATTATATTTTAAAACCATTTTGAATTGTTACACATCTTATTGACACCTTCATTCATATTAGTTTTTTGTTGTTGTTGAATTGAAAGATGGAAAAGTAACAGTCTTTCGATTATGTTATATTCTACAAATAACCATAAGAGCTGTATCGACAAGCTGAACAGGCCTATCTCTATTGAAACTATGCTAATAAGTCATATCTTAATAATTAATTATCACAATTTTTGACTGAAAAACTACTATAGTTGACCTCAAAAACATAGGAAACTAACTATACGAATGTATATCATATAAATCACTAGAGCACTGTGGTGAATATACAATAAAAGAAAATTCCCGAAAACCACAATAAAATTTATTTAATGTTTGAGCATTAAAATGGATAAGAAATACCTATATACATATGTAAGTTGCTCCATGGCATTCTTGTTTATTTTGAATTGCAACTATGAATTTTATAAACATGAGTTTTTACCTCTCACTTACCTGTACTCGTACACTTTGCTACTTTAAGCAATATAAAAGGAATAGGTATTCTTAATAATGTTTTAAAAACTCATTTCTTGTAATTAATATTTAATTTGTTGAAAAGCAAATTTTCTGTTTAACCTAAATCTAAACCTATAATTAATTACAATGCATCAATAAAATCATTGTTAATTCTTAAATTGATTTCACTATTTTATATATATATATATATATATATATATATATATATATATATATATATATAAGAAGAAAACTAATTGTCTGTTCATACTTTTGAGATATTTGATAAATTAATTTAAGTACTCATATACTATTCTGAATCTTTTCCTTACTTTCAGAGTTCCCAAGTCCTGATCTAAGTACTTTTGTTCACAAATAATTCATAACCTTTTATTATTCATTTCTTCTTTTATTACACAATCCTCATTAAACACTTCAACATTCTATCCAACAAACTTCTTCCCATTTCACTTTCATAAGTCCTTTATGACTGAACTACTATAACGTCCATCTCCTACAGAAGACTTCTTACTAATTAACTAGTAATGCTCTCTTCCCCTCCCGCTCCAAACATTTTTCTCAGAATTGTCCTGTTTATTACCATATTTGGAACACCGAATAATCATTCCTCTTTCCTTATTTGGACATTGTATGATCATTAACACACCTCCCTCATTGCTTTTAGAATGTTCTTCCTTAATATACTGATTCACTAAATTTTTTATTTAAATTCAGTTTTTATTTATTTATTTGTTAATGATAATACATTTTTTATTATTACATTTGAACTAAAATATTATTTATTTATTATTGATTGGTTGGAAGATGTCCCATGCTTACACATAACTAAATGATTAGTTATGTTTTATTTGTTAAATTGGGATAACATATAATAATAGTTTTACTCCTTACATACACATCCAATGTTAGACTTGTTTACAGCTGTTTCATGATTAATCGCATTTTCAAAACGATGTACATAAACACTTAATCACAAAACATGTATTAAATTTATATTGCTTTTGTCACTTATTACAGCGTTATAACACATAAATATTGTTGTTTTTGTGTATATTTTATGTGTTATATAACACTCTCCTAAGTGACAAGAACAATATGATTTTATATGTTTATATTTCGTGATTATGTGTTTTTTTTTTACAGTATATTGAAAATACAATTTATCGTGAAACCAACAAGTCTAAACCAACTAAATATGTATGACGGTAAGGAAAGAACTATTATTATTATTAAATAATCATTTTATATCACCAAGAGTATATAAATTGAGTTCCTTGGGACAAAATTGCTATAATTTAATTCAAAAAGAAGAATTTAAGTGTGATGATAATATCCAAAATCATACAAATTTTTCCTTTCGTAAGAACGGGAAGTCTGTATTTAGAAACTCAAGGCTCTTCCCTCTCTCCTTAGTTTTTGTTCCATTTTTTTTCTCAGACTTTTTTTTTCATTTTTCAAATTTGTCTCTTTTTAGAACAAATGTGACTGTATCCACAATATTGTAAAACAATCACAAATGCAATATAATTGAAACAGTTTGTAACAACTCGAAAACGGTGTTGTTATAAATAATTTATTATGCAAATTTAATAATTCCTATCAGTTCAAACGACGACATACACGCGCCTAGCAGCAAGAAGGCGAAATTCCAATCCAAAACAACGCCAAATTTCAAGATTTTCGACCGGACAATAATTAATTAACACAACTTACCAAATTTTAAACCTAGGAAGACCTATATCAAAATTAAGCCCAAATATTCGATCTACCCGTAAAAATTAACAACTCAAAGGCAGAGACAAGGAAATAAAAATAATCCGCTTTTATCAAGATGAAAAAATCAACCAAATAAATTCCCAGTTTGAAATACAGTGTCAGTCTTTCACTGATTGTAGAAATATGGAAAGCCTAGAGACAAAACAACCCATGCCTATATATAAACCATATATTTCTGAACATAAAACGTCACCTGAGTTCTTATTTAGAATTAATAATGAAGGTAGAATCTTTCAAATTACGACCGAAAGTCTGAACAAGATGGCGGCTGGAAGAAATACAATTTACAAGATTTCAAAAGGTTAACGCCCACTAAGGCTAGACCGATCCCGACTGGAGAAATGTACATCGAAATGTTAGTGCAGGAATCTTTCACATATACGAAAACAATTTATACAATTTATTATAGACAGTATCTTAGTGTCTTTCGTACTGCTAAATTGTACGACGACATTTGATCAGCAACATCGATGCTGGATTTTTGCTCATTGTACTCTGTTATTGCAAGAGGCTTGAAAATGACATTTCCCCTTCAATCCTGCTTTCCAGTTTGAACCATGTCGAATTGATGTTTACGTGCAGTTACTCAATGCGTTTCCCACCACTGAGTCATGTGTTACCAACATCACAGACCAAAATTATCCTAGGAAATCAATCAAAAGTGCAATCGGCCGACACGTCAAATTCCAAACAAAATGACATGCCGGGCCGATCGGCCGATCATTTTTTTGAATGTTTTGTAAAACAGTTTCTCAAAAAATCAGTTCTCCATATAACCATAAGACCACATATATACAGGTTATGTCATTAAAATTGTTTATTTAAGTTGGCACTCTATGATAAAAGTGGCACAACTGGCTTGGCACTTAACGTGTTAAATACAAGATTAACTACATGTGTGTACCAATTGCTAAAGTGAGGACTTAAACATTATAACCCCCTATCATCCACTCATTTCTATAACATTAATTTAATATCTTGATTTCTTGAAATTTTTTATGAACTTTTATTTTGTATGTAACATCCCCTTCTTTGAGGAAAGCCGCACCAACCCTTACCCGAGAAAGACTCTGTTATTTATAATTTATATGTTACTCTTGAACTGTTCATCTCAGGTAATTCATTTTCTTTTATATATGTTATTAATTAAATATGTTTTCTAAAGAACACTCTATATCTATAGAAGAAAATACTATATTATAGTATTGTAAATATTCAATGAACATAATTTTAAATAAATAACAAATTGATTGATTTTTGTAAACTAGTTTTTTTCTTTTTCTTGATCATTTAAAACGTTTCAAGTTTGTTACCAAAATTTTTAAAAGCGTTCTAAGTAGCATTATAAATGGCAAAGAAATTCTTTAACTTTTCTTTGGATTGTAAGGGCTGACACTAGCCCACAACAAAGTCGGAGCTTTAATCCAATTAATTTTTTTAAAAATTATTGGTAATTCAGTATGTTATGCGGTTTCAAATTAACTTTATCAAAGCAAAACTGTATAAGATATTGGACTGAAATTTTATGTGTATATTCTTCAATAGTATAAGAACACTTATAAGAAGAGAAAGCAAGAATCTGTTATTTATTAATCATAAAATGGTGACCGTTAACTAAAATAATATTTAATATTATTTTTAGTAGTAGGTGGGCAGTTTCTGAGTTACTCCCCTATTTTGATATTAACTTTTTTTTAAAGGGAAATTAAAAGAAGATAAAGACATCTGGAAAAAAAATGTTGCATTATATCCTTTTGGGAATCCTTTTTCACAATTCATTTTTTATATCTCTGTTGTACTTAAATCAAAAAAGATGCAAAAAATTAAGGATATTTTTCACAGTAAAGTTTAGAGGAAAACTGAAAATGTTAATTTATTGACAAGAAAACACAACTGATTTTCAAAATTATTAAAGTTAACCCAGATAATAAATAATGCATAAGATAATAATGATATTTGGCAAAAATATTGTTAAATATATCTACTTGAACTATAATTATTGTATGTCTCATAAATCAAATGAGTTAAGGCACATATAATAGACACATATAATTACATCGAGAACACTACTACTATAATCTAGCCATATTAAAGTTTCAGTATTTGTTAAATGCTATGTGGTACTTCGAAATGTACTACCAATAAATTTAAGCAGTGGAACTGTAAGTAGGAAAAGAAATGCCAACATCCTAAATGTAAAAAATATACACTATAGAAACTTCAGTGTGTTGAAGAAAGACGAAGAATAAATATCCAATACCAAATCATTAAAATACAATGAAACAAAATTCCCCAAAACCATAATAAAACCCTAATAACACAAAGACTGTATGATTATGTTTATTCTACCTTATTTTCAATAGCTCTGATATCATCTTCAGAGATACAATACACACCACCCTTAATAACTACAATTACTACTGCAGTAAGGCATTCCCCCCCCCCCACCCGTCACCTGATCCCCTCTGCCAATCACATTTGATACAAACCTACCTTCAAATACATGGTATTAAAATAAAACTAACTTAACTAATAGAGTAACATAAAATCATAGTATGAAAAATATATAAATAAACTACAGTACACTCGCGATTGTCTGACACTTGACAATCCGAGACGCTTGGTATTCCAACACGGTTGTCAGTTGATTCACAGTGCTAAAACAACCTCGAGGTAGAGTAATTTGACCCGGCTGTTATAACAGGAAACCCCCTCTGTGTGCCTAGTCAAGTTGTTTGTTTGGTCATCCCAACTCTCAATTCAGTTTCGTTGAAAAGCATAACCATTGTATTAGCCGTTATTGCAGTGTTATTTTTGTTCAGAGTGATTTTATAGTGTTGTGAGTTGTTGTTAAGTTCTATCTATTGTAAATTTATTTTATTACTATACTGTATACATTAGTGTTGTTGTAATGATGAGCACACAATCAAAACGTAAGCATAAAACAATAAATTTATCTGATAAATGGGAAATCATTAAGAAATACGATCGTGGTGAAACTCTAACGTCAATATGTAAATCGTACGACATTGAATGAGCTACAGTTTGATATTTTAAAATATAAAGAAAAAAGTGAAAACTTAATGACATGTGTTGCCGAAGAGTCTAATAAGAGAAAAACCTTTAAAATGAGTTAGTTACTCAAATTGAGGACGCTATTTACACCTGGTTCAAACAAAAAAGAACCATGCACCCATTTCAGGAGACATTTTGAAACAAAATTTCCAATTTTTTATAATGAAATTACAAAAAAATTACGACTTACGTGCTAGTTGCTTTAAAAATTTCAAAAAAAAACACCATGGTATTCGATTCCTACAGATGAGTGGAGAAAAATTGTTTGCTGATGAACCTGAGATCTGCTGATGAGTCTGATTTTCTGAATTCATCTAGAAATTTAATGTAAAAATCACTGTACTAGGCCTAACACCTGAACCTTCTGTAATATTTTATTTTTCAAAGTTTGATTTTTTTTGTAAATAATTCAGTCTCCCCTCTTCTGTTGATACATATAGGAGATTTTCAAGATGTGCAGGGAAAAAACAAAATGTACAGGAATTTTTTTATTCCAATTTGCTGGACATCCTGAATATACAAGTATGCTTGCTGATAACAAACCCCTATCTTTAATTGAATGCATTATTATAAGAAATAAAAATTGCTCAAATTAATTTTGTTGCTCTTCATTATTTTTACAAATTTGTTTGTCTTTGTGTAATATTTATTTTTAGGTCGGTGTTTAATGTTGTTTTTAAAACTTAATTTTATTGTAAACAATACAAATATAATATTTGTGAATTTAAATTAAAACATATTTTAAACGTATTGTGCAAAGTTGTTTTCAGATACATAGATAATTTATTAGTGGTTGTTAGGAAGATTAGACTATTAAGTTATAATAACTGATAGAATATTTTGACTATTACAAGTTGTTTATGCCATGGTGCAATATGTCGGTGCCGAGGTTTGCGGCCAACTTAGGCTTCGGTCCACTTGAGCCTGTTCGTGCATCCGAGTCTCTTCAGCCAGCTCTTACTCCATCTCTTCCCACCTCAGCATCTACTTCTGAGGTAATTTAAAAAAAAAATTAAAATTGCAACATAATCTGTATTGTAATATGTGTATTGTGATACATTCACATAAATTTATTTACAACTCATTTATTTAATTAAAATTTTTAATCATAATGCCCACTTTTTTAATTCAACTATATTTTTTTCAAATTTTAAAGTTTGAATACTTTTAAACAAATTTTTAATGAATACTTTACTTGAACAATCGATTGTAATTTGATAGTTGTTTCACCCACTTTTCAGATATCACCAGAAAAAAAATGGAACTTATAAATAAGTTGCATATAGTTTATAAAACACACCACAAACACAAAATGAAAATGTTATTTTGTGATCTAAGGGTTTAAAAAAACTATATGTAACTTATTTCTGTTCAAGTTTTTCTAATGATGCCTGAAAAACAGCTGTCAAATTACAATTGACAGTATCAATCAAGATTGTTCAAGCAAATATATATTATAAAATTAGTATATTTATAAGAGCAATTGAAGGGAGCTAACACCAAAAAGAATAAATGAATTTTTCTGTATAAATTCTAAACCATTATATAATTAACTTCAATAACATTCTGCCCGTATCATTGTTTTGGAAATTATTACTGGTGTACTGCAGTACAATAGTTATGGTATTTATTATATAAAAGAATACATACAGTAAAGCTATAGTCATATGTATAAATAATTATTGGGCTTAACTTGTGAGAAGATACACTTAGTAACATAAAGCATGGAACACCAATTTTCACAAATAATACATTTATTTGGCTAAATATGATTCAATGACAGTGATGCCATGTTCAGTGAGACATACGCTACAATAACCAAATTGTAATTAACTTATATTAATAACTATGTTTAAAAACTTATTAAGTTAGTTATAATATGATTATTGGAGCTTATATGTGTCACTGAAAATGATGACATTGTTGTTTGAGTAAATAAACATATTAAATATAATTAAATTTCTTTTTAATCAACTGAAATTTAAAATTCTATAGGATTAATTATCCAAGTTAAAATATATTTAAATTATATTATTTAAAAACTAAAGAATATTCATTTGGTTAAGGCACATACCTAGACTGTGACTTGTCAATTGTTGTGGAGGCTCGAACCGGGTTGCTGGTATTGTGTTTTTTTCATGAGTCTGCTGCTCTGCCTTTATTAGTCTAATGGGCGTAAAATAATGGCATTAAGGAATAACAGATATTTATATAAATGATTCTGTAAGAGTGATAAATTCTGTATTTATCCATAATTTTGAGTAATTACGTGTTGTACTATAAATACCTTTATTAGGATGTCTTCAGTTCTTTAAATAGACGTGGCTACAGCACTGTATTGCCGAGTACACTTGGCTTTGTCAGGCTAAGCACTGACACATAAATACATAACACATGACACAAACACTGATCACTTATAAATAATCTGAATAAACCTCTTCATCATTGAAATAAAAAATGTTGTTTTGGCCACATTATGGTTATCCCTACTTTCGACCAGCAGCGTTGTCTACCAGTTGCAAGATAGAAAACGACTTGGCCATTAACCATAATGAGGCCACAGATAATTCTTAATTTCAATGACGAAGAGATTTATTCAACTTATTTCAAAGTTATAAGTGTTTGTGTCATGTTTTATGTATTTATGTGTTAATGCTTAGCCTGATGAAGCCAACTGTACTTGGAAAAACAGCACTATAACTACATTTACGTAGCAGACTGAAGACAACCTAATCAAGGTATTTGTAGTATATTACTAAAACAGTTCAAAGCAACACAAAGTAATAAATAAATAAATAATTATTTGTATTAATCAACAAGTTTGGATGAAGTAATAAATAATTTTATTACATTTATCAGTGATTATGAGTAACTTCCATTTTATCGTAAATCTGATTAATTTTCAAAGTTACGTTGTCATGTGTTCCTTATATATTTAGTTCCAAGGTACCATGTTGTCATTATGTTGTGACTAACCTTTCAACAATTTTATTCCGAATGTCATTGTATTTATACTGTTCTGACTTTTTTTTAAACTATTGCATGGTTATTGAGTTATTTTCTTTAAACTTAACCTAGCCTAATCAAAGAAAATTGAAATGTTATAGACAATAAAAACAGGTCATATAAATTTATTACTTTTGCCAAGATATTTTGGTAATTTTGTGTAAAATTGCCTATAAAATTGATTAATTAATTTCAATTTATCACATTCACCAAGTATATTGGATCTTATTAAAAATTATTACATAATCTCTAATAACTTTTACAGTAACATATATATAAATCAGGGTTTACCTTAGAAAACAAACACATGATACATTTTACAATACAGAATTCATTCTCTAACCCTCGAGCTTCAGTTGAAGTTAAATTTTTTCTATTACCGTAAATAGATCGGTAAGTATAGTAAGTGTCTTATACTTTCTATCTGCAATTCTTCTAATGGTCTAGACTGTATAAATTTGTCGAAAAGTGCGTGGTTTTGTGTCAATCTCTGTTGACCTGATATGATTGTATTAAAAACAATCTTTTTCAACCTTTGAAATGGCCATATGAATATAATGATGAAAACAATAAGTTTAATGTTGATATTATTGGTGAAGACAATAGCTGCGGGAGAAGTGCTGTTTTTACCAATATCCTCTTTAAAAATCTCTGAATTACTTGTTTTTAGGATCTCCAGACCATCTTGTATGTATTCTTACACTATCACTTGCTGAATTTCGTAGTTGCAGCTTGCACTCATTCCACATTCTCAAATGTTCTCTATGTTGAATGACTTCCAGAAGAAGGATTACTTTCAATATATTTCTGGCTGTCTTTAACTCATGAGTATCACAATTTGATCTGGGCTGCACTCATTGTTATAACTGAAAGTATGCTTAATCATCTGAATAATTTCAGCACATGATTATTCAAGTTTTAAGAAATATTTCATACAGCCAATATTTACTGTTCTCCATGCTTCGACATTGTGAATACTACATTCGCATAGTATATGGTATTCTCTACGTCATAAATAGTCAACTGAATAATCCAATTTGAATTAGAAATTGGTTAATGACTGTTCTCGCATGTGCAAAACATCTCCTCTGTTTGACTGCCAAATTACATTGAAGCTGTGCAAACCGTTCTTGTGATATTAAAAATTGCTGGATAGTATCCAGACAGATCTTGTAATGAGATTATTAATATGCAAACATGAGCTACTAAATGGTTATTTTAACCTATAGAAAAGAAGAAACAAAAAAAACTGTTAAAACATATTTGGGTATTAGTGAGGGCGGGATCTGTTTTGCTTTGGATTTTTTTCCACAAGCTTGATAATTTTTGTGTGAATGCTTCCGGGATAAAGTTAAGAATGATAGTTATTATATGCCCTACCTTTACAATGGTTGCTAAATTTATATTTAAACAAATTGTGCAAAGTGCTAAAAAATGTAGATTTTTTCATTTATAGCTTGTCAAATATACATTTTAGAGAAAAATAGAAATAGGAAAAAAGTTGTGCACTTAAATTTTACATAAGATATCTAATTAAAAATTTATTATTTATGTTATAAAAATAACAAAAATTAAAATGATAAAAAATTAAACTTAAAAAAAAAAAAAAAATTTGTCTGTTACTTATTTTTATCATAGAACTTTTATATTTCACCTCTGACAACTTTTTAATATGATAAAATAGCACACCAAATTTCATCCTCATCTATTGGATAGTTTTTGCACAATAACTTTGCAATCCAGTTTCCTCAAAAAAAAAAAATGAAAAATTTTAAAACATTATTGGAACCAAAATAAACCCTTGTGATAGTTGTCAATTTTTTTACGTACAGAAGAACTTTTATGCATCGAACCCATTTAGAAAACTTCAAATCTGTTAATTAGGAGAGTCTAGGGAATTTTTCTTTAAGTCAACCAATTATTTGCTTATAAAAAAAAAATTATCACAGCCAATTTGTGATAAAAATTTGATTGCAAAGTACTCGGAAAGACGTGTATTTAAAAAAAAAGTCACATTCCGTTCAACGCTTTTTGAGAAATGACTCGCCAAAATTAACCTGTGTATATTATTATTAAACAACAAACGATGGATAGCTAATTTTGGTGTGGTTAGCTTCATTTTTCCCGAGTACTTTCTTGGCAAAACTTGTACTCTTCGGGAACATATAAAAATACCTTCTCAAGGTACAAAAAAAGTAATTGTCAAACAATCAGTTACATATAATTAAACTTCAAGTCTTACTCTACAATGTGGTATGGATGAAATAAGTATTTATTGTGTATTTTAATAAGTAAAGTGTACTTACAAAAATGAGGGTTGTAGAAACGCCGTGGTTGCCGGTCAGCCATTTTCATACACAGAGAAAACCAACAAAGAGGCAGAGAATCACCAACTCAACAACACTAGACAGTGCTGCTATGCACAGCTAACATTTGTACTAAGTTAAGAATGGCCAACCCACAACTACTATAAAAAAAAAAATTCCCTCATCAACTATGTTTTATGTCACCTCCAGCAGACGACAGCTTTAAATTAGTTTTGAAAATTTTCATTATTTTTTTTTGAGGATACTGTATTGAAAAAGTATTGTGCAAAAACTATCCAATAGATTTGGATGAAATTTGGTGTGCTATTTTATCACATTAAAAAGTTGTCTGAGGTCCAATATGAAAGTCCTATGATAAAAATAAGTCGCAGAAAGAAAAAAAAAATTTGTCATTTTTATTAAATAAATAATTAAATTTTGTATTTTTAATTAGTCATTTCTTGAGTAAAATTAAATTCCACAACTTCCTTTCCTCTTCCATTTTTCTCTAAAATGAATATTTGACAAGCTATAAATGAAAAAAAAAGAAAGTATTTTTTTAGCACTTTGCACAATTTATTTACTTATAAATTTAGCAACCCTTTTAAAAAAGGGCATTTAATTATCATTCCTAACTTTATTTCGGAAGCTTCTAACAAAAATGATCAAGCTTGTGAAAAAAATCCAAAACATCGTTTTCCAACAGATCCCGCCTACACTATATCATTATACAGAATTTATTTTAACGAAATGACTTGTTGTAGGAACTATAGTTCAAAAGTTATTTCTGAAAAACCATTATTTGAAAATTATCCACTATTTTAAAATGTAATAAATTATTTGTAACCTTGGCTGAGACATTCAAGCAGACTTTTTTAAACTATTCCTGTTTTTGTAAATATTAATCTTGGAGATTGTTTTTTATATATTATAAAGTTTAAAAAGCCGCCCTCTTCACAGAATACACACGAACATGTGAGAAATTTAACACGTTAGCTGCCACCGGCCTATTTTCGAATGTTCGGCGTAATGCCAACTTTTACTGTTAATTATTTTTTGATATTTTAAATTTAATTGTGTTTATAATACACTAATACAACAAGATATACTTTAAACTGTTAAAATAAATTGTTTAAAAATGTGTTACCTATCGGGTCGGCCGCGATTTTTTTCACCGAATATTGATTGACAAAAAAACTTGCCGACCCGATTGGTCGCACGTTCATATTGGCGTATATTTCGTTTTAGAGGTTGGGGTCAACTCTCAAAGTAAGAATAAGCATCTCTACTCCATTACGACCTTCAGGGAAAAGATTGTGTACGCACTACTAAGGTTGCAAAACGGACAAATCGAGCCAGTAAAACATGTTGGACATCACCACTTGTCTGAAACGGCGGTATTTTTTAGCAGTGGCGGCGATAGCGGGCCCGCGGAACGAGAGGGCCCGAGAGCCTTGATAGGGATTTTTTGGGAAATTATACAGGGACCCGGCCCTGCCACACGGGCTCCCCCTCCTATCATAACAATATTTTTATGAGTATTGTCAAGAAATTACTAAAATAAGGTAAAATGTCTTCAGACAAGATTGTGCATCGTGCTTTCAAAACGGCAATAACCAGTATATTTTAGAGAGCAGTATTTATTATTTAATGTCATGATACGAAGTATGTGTATTGTTTACCGTTGGCTGATAAGTAATGTAGCTATCGCTATGTCACACATCACGGTGACTCACCAGCGCCGGCCGGCGAAAAGATAAACTCCGGTCCAGAAGGGGAAGATTAAAATTTTAAAATAGTATCAGGTATCAAAAAGATCACTACATTTTGTGAAACATGTCTTGGAAAACCATTTCTTTGCAAAGATTGTTTTAAGAACTTACATAAATAGGCAAGATCCTTGTGAACTCTGGTAGTTTTTCTGTAAGGTTGTATTTTTTCACATTTTGTGCTTTATTTTCTCCGATGCGACAAAATTTTCTTTTATATTTAAGATGTGTAGTACTCATGTTTGTATACACGCATTTTAATGACAAAACACCTGTTACGGCTTTTGTAGCAAATAATGTAATGTTAACTGTCCATAAATAACTTCATTTCATTTGAAAGTATAATTTAGCATAGGCATATAACGTGTTGCCAAATTTAAAAAAATATTCTGACAAATACGGTTTTATATTTA